>CBVK0103425717.1:0-10244 GCA_900067695.1 Picea abies | reverse complement strand
GGGTTTTCAGTTTCACACACAAGACCAACAAGCTTTGAGTTGGGAGAAAAAAAAAAATCTCTAGGCCTGGTTTGATCCCTTATCTTGTCCTCTCTCTCCTCCCATGGACAACCTCATAGCTTTTCTTAGTTTTATTCTCATCCATTATTATTGATCTTTAGGATATATCTTTGTAGTTGAGGATGAGTATCTTCCTTCACCTGATTCTTTTGGCCTTTCCCTGGGATGGATAAGGCAAGGATGTGGTGATGACTTCTTACATGATTTTGTCCCTCCCTCCCACCTCCATGAGTTGAATTTTACGACTAGTTATGATATGATGTATGTTCTGACTCACGACCTTTTTTTGCTTGACTTTTCCTTATGTTGGTTTGTGATGAAGCACGGGGGTAGATATTCTAATACAATGTTGGAATGGCCTTACTGGTTATATGATTATACCTAGTATTTTTACTAACATAAATTAGAATAGGTGGGGTAGAAATTTACATCTTGCAGTGCATTTGTATATATGTTTCATCATGCATATCATGCTAGTATAGTTGCATCTTATTGCATATACATGTTGAATTCTTGTTTGCATATAATGAATACATGTTAGGAAATTGCATTTTATCATTAAATATTATTGCTTTATCATTTTGTAGCTAAGGAAAATTTTATTTTTAGCATTATTTTGGATTATCACTGACAATAGGTGGATCACATCCACCAACAGATACTTCTAAAGTACTTTGTTGGTTGAAGTGGTTGCAGGATTGTAGGTCTTAGACAACCAAAGATGTTAAGGTTCTCATGTGCTCTGCAGTGCGCACATGTCCCCATGTTTGAGCCATATGTTATCACCCAATGCCTAGGGGTAACCAAAGGAGATCATGTCTCAAGGCCCGCAATGGAGAACATGATCTCGACCATGTCGATGATCAGCATGTCCACAGATGGCAGCCCAACAATCTCCCTTTATTTTCCTCTCAGTATGGATCAACCAAGGCTCATCACATTCAAGCAACCCAAAGTATGGGAGATGGTAAACTATTGTCACCATGAGGTATGTTAGTCCTTCATTCTTGCAAAGTGTTGTGCTTAATTTTTTGGGCATGTGGATGAGTATATTTGGTTGAAGTTCTATAATGAATCATTGGTTTGGGAAATTATGTCAGTTTCCTTGTTTCAACTTGGTGGTTAGCTTATATTCCCTAGTCATGTGATGTCACCTCCCAAGGAAAAGGGGTAATATTGGGGGGGGCTCCCAAGGGTATCATTCTTCTCTTGACCATACTTAACACCTTCCATCTTGAAGCCTTTCACATATCCTAAACTTCGGCTATGAACCATTCTCTCATGAGAAGAGGAGCTGAAGACCCAGAGGTTATTTCGCAACTTCTATAAAAGAATAAGAAAATGTTTCTAGAAAAGAAAGTGAACATACCAATGTAGGACAACCAAAAGTCAGTCCAACTTGAGCTATACTCTTTTAGTGCTCACCTCGGTCCCAAAAAGGTAATGTTATAGCTTGAAACCCTATATAAATGGGACCCACAAATTTGCAAATATAAATGAAAGCATGGACTAGAAAAAGGAAAAAGGGGATTTGGAAAAAGGTGGCACACAAATGTGGGGTAACTCAAGACCAATCTCACCCTCCACAAAGGCGCTCATAGAAATGGATTAACACCATAAACCATTAACTAATCCCTAAATTCACACTTACTCTTGGTGGGTTTTTACTTTCCCTTGTCACTCTTGGGACCTATCCCTCTACCTGGGTTATTTGATTTATTGTCTAGGTGGCACACCTAATAGCATTGGATGAAGACCCTCCCATACTTAAACTTGGTAACTCACATGGGGTCTTGGGCTAGTGTGATGCTTGAAGGGGATACTAAGGTGAATTATCTTATATGGCTTATATCTTAAGTTGTAGCTTACTTTTTATGCTTTAAGTACTAATGTTTCTTGTGAACTTTAGCTAACCATGTTTTGTTCTTTGGCTTGTTTTGAATGAGCCTAACAAGGATCTTGAGGGATGTCTTGGGCTTGTACCCAGGATGGTGTGCCTTTATTGCAGGATTTCGACACGTGTGATGGAGAGAAGTGGGCCATCTAGTGATTCACCACCCTTCGATAGTGGGTCTCGCATTCTCAGGAGCTTGGACGATGGACAGATGGGCTTGGCTTGAACAATTTTGGTCATTATTCCACATATATGGGCTAGAAGACCCATAAGTTGGGAAAAGTACCCTAGGGATTTTGTGCATAGAGGATGGAGGATGTTGTAATGGTATGTGTTTTGAAATCACTTGGGGACGTGATTTCAACCCTCTCAACCTTGGAGGTGGCCTTTGGAGCCCCTTGACGTCACCTTCTAGCCCTTGACGTGATCTTCTTCGCTAGGGTTTTGATGGATGGATGGATACCATAGATTATAAGCATGGATTTGGGTGAGGAGACACCTTTATTCATGTTATTTCACCCTCAAAGGATGCCACTTGGCCTTTGGAGGTGCAACGTTTTCCTTTGGAGGCATGACATCACCCTTTCCTAGCTTGGTGTCACCATTTTAGAGCATGACATTATCCCTTTTAGGGTTTTGTGATGTATTTTTGTATTTTATCATTATGTTATAGGAAAATAAAGGGGTCGGCCCCACTTGAATTATGTTGTTGACAAAATTATGTCGCCAAATGTATTAGGGTGGCCTCATATAAGAAGGCCACCCTCACTTTTCATTTTATCATCATCACTTCTCAACTTTGTGAGAGATCACTTCTGAAATTTTTTCCCCATTTGGGATACTATCTCTTTTCACTTATGTGATATACTTGGAGGATCATTTGTGGATGTTTTCTTGTTGATTTTGGAGAGGAATTTATGGAATTAGGGTTTTGTCTCATGATATCTTGCCTAAAGTAAGTGAATTTTTGCAATCTGTCTTTATGTTATTATTTTTCATGGTGAATTTTGCTATTTAATACTAGACGTCTTACTTCATGAAACCCTAAGAGAGGAGCATAAGTGCTTCCTCCTCTCACAAGGTTAATTTTGTCCAAAATTGGTGAAGCATTCTTGCTAAGGTTAATATCCTAGAGCCCTAAAGTGATATCCCTTTAGGATATTAACCTTATATGTTTGATATTTGAATTGATTGAAGCATTAATAAGGGAGAAAAGGTTGCTAGAGCCCAAATGTGCTTGCACTCTAGCAATCCTTCTATTCAAGGTTTAAACTCTAAGGCCCTAATGTGCTAGCACCTTAGATTTTGAACCCTACCTCTTAGTTTCTACTAGTTCAAATATTCAAGAATTGTTGCATTTGTTGTTATAAAGAATTCGCAGCCCTAAGGCACTAGTTTTAAATCTCTCTCTTATGGTGAATTGATCAACAAACACTCTCTTTCAATTCTCTTAATCTCTCTACTAACTTTACTAACACAAACACTTGTAAACTTATTTAATTTATTGTTGTTGTTAATGAAGTTTGCTACAACCATCTAATGACACTCTTATTTGTTGCATACACTCTTGCAAAGGTGGCCTAACATATTCATAAGTTGCATCTAACAATTGGATATTATTCTAATCGATGTATGCTAAATTTTCTTTGTCAATTGTTTCATTTTTTAGCTTTATTTCTTCTTGTTGTTATAAATATTTTATTGTTGTTGCATCATTACTTACTACTGAAAATTTGTAACAACCTTGCAAGTTAATTTTTCTAGTGTCTTAAAGAGGCATTGATTGCATGTTTGAACTTGGAAGTCATTGTATATATGCTATAAATTATTCTTTTAATGGGCAGGTACTCAAACAACTTCATGCCTCTTCTACTACCTTGACCTAAACCAATATTTAGGCGATCAAGAGAGGGGGCAGTAGGATTGGCTATTTTGATTGCTACTTTGATCCCTTGAGGTCACCAAGGAAGCATCCCTTGTGGTGGACTTCTTCCATCACTAAAACGAAGGAATTTCTTGTTAAGGTGACAATGGTGGGTTCTTTCATTGTTACGCAAGATTTGGGGACTTGTGGTGGGGCTTTGCACAAGTACAAATCCTATGATAACATGCTAGAATTTGAGGTTGTTCATATGTATACTTAAACCAATATGAAAATTCAGCCCAAGTAGAGAATATGTTGGGTCGTAATTCAAAGAAGTCACCCGTGACTTTCTCCTCCAATGAGTTGACAAAGAGACACTTAAAAGTGTCATTCTCATTTTTCCCAATGTTATGACATGTAGTAGAAAAGGAAATGAGATGTTCATTGATTGATATAGTTCCATTACCATAAAAATTAGAAAAATGGTATTTAAATTTAGGAAGAGGAGTTGTGGCGGTGGCCAGATTAAGTAGGGAAGCTACATGCCAAGGAGTAATATTTAAATCTTCCTCAAAATTGAATAAACAAAATTGTTTAATGACCTTAGTTGGATTTGTAGTTGATAGAACATGATTGTAATGGATGTACATACTTCCTATTAAAGAAGATGTTGAATCTTGTGAAGAGGTAGAACCAATGGTACCACCGGAACCACTGGATGAATTCATTGTGGGTTTCTTGGGATGAAAGTATATAGATATAGTTGTTATTTCAGAAGAAGAATCTAAAAAATATCTTCTAAGTTTAGGTTGTAGATTCTCTAAATTTCTTTATTTCTTCCTATTTCAAGGAGAGGATCAAATTCAAGAGATTTTCCTCTTAATCATATTGAAAGATGAGAATTAGTGGACACAATACAATAAATTATTGAGGAGGCCTATTATGAGCTTGCCTCTAAAGGGATTTTCTTTGATCCTGAATTTCAATATATCTAGTTATAACTTCCCAAGAACGTTCAAGTTCTTCCTAAGTATGGGAAGTATCAAAAAGACAAGATGCAACGCTTCTTTGATCAGGAAACCTTAGGTTAGGTTGTTGTCGAGTAGGCAAAGTCATTAATAAAATAATACAAATCAGAATATACAAAAAGAACAAAACTAGAGAGTAAAAGATTACTCTCTAGTATGGTCAACAAATAAATGTTGATTAAAGGAATGGAAAGTCTTCACTCAAGAAATTTCAAATCTCATTAGGCTAGGGTAAGATAGGCACGAATGTTACCCTTGGATTATAGCCTGCTCAAAATTATCAATCAAACCTCAAGAAATATATTATTGGGGCTCATGCTATTATCAAGTTATATGTTTTTGCTAAAAAATGTAAAAGAATGTTTATGTTTGAATGTTTATAAAATTAAAATGAAAAAAATAAAGAATACATACAACCTGAAAACCAGTAACACAAGTTTCAATTGAGAATAAACCATATTTTTAATATTCATTATTTTTTTGAGTTACAACCAAATGCTCTTTTCAAACCCTTGTGAGGGTAAGGATCAAAATCATACTTATAAATCTAGGATGAATTTTAGCAATCATACAAAGACAAATGGTGTATGAAAGAAAAATACCAACATTGAGATGTACTGGATCGACCAAGCCACAATCTCATGAAGTATTGACTCTGCAAAATAGTCTTAATTAACTGAAAATTAATTCAGTAATTCTGATGAAACTAAATAGACTGCCAAGATAAATGAATGACCTTCTTAAGCATGTCAAAATTCTATGCTTCTTAGTCCTTTCTCCTTTGCCACCTTTAGAATGATCTTGCTATCAACAAGAGGATTTATCTCTTAAAAAACTTAGAAAATGAAAGAATGAAATTCAGAAATCTCAATTTGAAACAAGAGAAAACCTTATCAAAAGTATCTCTCTCTAATTCTTCATCTCTTCCTTGTCCTTCTTTTCTTCCTTGTATTCTCTAAAAGGTAGTTCTTCAAGTAGTTGAACTACTTTTAGTTACTAAAGTTAAATAACTTTAATTAATAAATAGGAGAAGTGTTTTTTATGATAAGGATAAATAATAATAATATAATAACTAATAGGTGGGGCCCCTTTTATGTCATTATGTGTTTAATTTTTTAATCACTCTCTTGTTCCTCCACAATCATAATCACACTTTATGCACATATCATAACAATAAATATAAACAATAGTTGAAATGATCATGCCTCGTAAATAATAAACACTTGTATCTCCCAAAACTTTTAGGCATGATATAAGTTTTTCAAAATAATAATAATATCAGTTGTCCAAAAAGATACGTATTTCAAAGTCAAACTGATTCCACCATGGAAATAAAATAAAATTAGAAGTCATATTTTTTGTGTGAGGTTGTCTATGTCTGTGCACTACCCTCTAACACTACGCTTTTGTTTTTTATCAAATATGCATCTACAAATTTATTATCTTCACCCTTTGAAATCTTCAGGTGCATGTCATCAAAGGTGATATTTCTCACATCATCTTCAAGTTTGAGTGGAAATGATTTGGTGGTGTGGGCAGAGGTTTCAGAGGAATTTGAACTGACTGCTATGGTAGGTCACGTTCCCTTACTTGGCCCTGGATCAATAGCTAAGGATTTGTATTTTTTAGGGAGTTGTGGGGAATGTACATGTGAAGCTACTGAGGCAACTGATTGAATTGGTAGTAAAGGAGGTGGAGGAGAGAGAGGAAAAGACATAGTTGGTCAGTGACCAATACCAAATGGAGGATTGGCAAGTGCATTGTTCCAACCACCATTTACTGGAGGTTGGGATTGTACATGAGGTTGATAAAGAATGTTTGGGATGCTCAAGTGAGGCGGCAAATCATTAGGCTAAACAGGGGGTATGAATGGTGGAAAAGAGGGCTGAAAATTTGGGTGTCCCGCAAGGTTCAAGTAACCAATCTGAACTAACAAGTTAAACTCCTCAGAGTTTGCATCAAATTGTCTAGAAAATTTCATCCTCTTGGTTATCCCTCTCTGCCAAAATGTATTTGTCCCTTTGGCCATGTTTCCTCTATTACCTAGGTTTTTGACCGGTTACTGCCTCTACTAAAAAAGCTCATCTATATTCATACGTTTCCAAATTGGTACATATATAAGACACATCATATAAAACATCTAATACCATTTGTCAACATGACTTAATTTGGCTCTAAAAAAGTCATAACCATGCAACATGAAAAGGGAGATGAACATGAAAAGTGAATCTAGGGAATACAACAAAACTTTTGCACACACACCAAATTACTCTTTTAAATTATGCAATTTGTTATGAGAACTTTCACTATGCACGTGCCATTTTTTATAAATGTGAACAGGTAAGTATATGGAGAAAGAGGTTTATATGATTGGGAGTTGTTACCTCTCTATGAGGTACCCTATATTTTCACTTGGCTACACCATTGTAAGCCCAAGGATGCAAATTTTCACTTGGCTACACCATTGTAAGCCCAAGGATGCAAGTCAAAAGCCATGTAAGCCATAATGGATGAATTTGTAATGGTCTCCCAAACTTGGTCTGACTATGATCAATTCCCTTAGTCCTCATCTCAATGTCTTTCATCTTGGATAGGATTGGAGGCCTTGGCATGGATATTTTGGAACACATCGTTGTGTGGAGCCATGAGTCTTATGTAGGGGTGATTGCATTTTGCGGGGCCTAGTCTGGTCTATGTCATGCACACCTATGTCTTCCCACGTGGTTATTTTCTATGGAATCTGTAGGCATCCCTTGGCCATGGTGTATTTATCATTTTTGTTCTCGTCATAGAAGTCTCACACAATTTTCATCATTGCACGTCTTTTGAGATAGTTCACAGATCCCAATGCAATGGGTCCCTAGAGGCAAAAATACAACATGAGTTCAAAATTATCAGAAAAAATTTACAAGCAAAACCCATATTGCACATTTTGGATTGATGAAATATTAAGGGATATATTGCCTCACAAAGGAAAATCGTTCCATCCTTCTAAAAACATCATTGGGAACATATCCCAAGTCAAATGGTCAAGGAAGTGGAACGTTTGGGGTCTACTAGCCTTGGGAGATTTTTTAGCAAGTCGGAGATGCTCTTTTCTCTAAGAAAAATAATTAATTTGTTCACTAAATGAACAAATAGTCCCCTTTGGGACAAATCGTAACTCCTCATTCATATATTTAATTAGTCAAACTAGTCATTGGAAGATGGAGAGGTCAATGTGTATAAAATATGACTCTTTTTCAGTTCATTCTTCTAGGAGAAATTGTCCTGAAATGGAACGTTGGACTTCCCTCATCCAAATCGCACCATCTTCAAGGCTACACAACCTCCCTCCTTGAAGAGTGAATCTCTCATGTGGACATATTCAATGGTCAAGTTTTCTAAAAAGGGATTGAATCTCTCATGTGGACATATTCAATGGTCAAGTTTTCTAAAAAGGGATTATATTCCATTTTTATCATGAAGCTATGTAATAAGGAAATATTGTTCAATGGTTTTGTCTCCAACTAATTATGGATGAGCAAACCAAGAAAATTATTATTTTATGAGGGAGTTAAAAACTAGTCGTTATAATAAAAAACTATATAAGGCTAGCCCATCCTCTCATTTTGTTGTTGTTGAAACTTTGTGAGAGCATAATGCCATATTTTGGTACTCAATTTCGTTGTGTCACTCTAGATTGTCTACTATAATGCTTGTTTTTATTGGCCAAGGATAACTTTAATTGTTCTTTGGCAGGGGTTCCTTAGGAGAATTGAAAGAGGTGACCAATCAATCCATTGAGGAGCTACATAATTGCATGGAAAAAGGAAAATAAACTCTTCATCTCTTTCTTTATTTGCGGGTTCTTAGTTAAACACACCCAAGTTATTGGACCAACTTCTTTGGAAGTAACTTCAACTAAGTGGTAGGTTATCACTTTGACCCTATTTGATTGGTTTTATTGGAGACCATCCATCAAGGAGATCTCCTAGCAAATCCAAGGAGGAACCATCTATTGTTAAATTTATAGCATTGGGGGCGATAGTCCTTCAAATCCATTCCCAATCAACTCTATTGTTAAATTTATAGCATTGGGGGCGATAGTCCTTCAACTCCATTCCCAATCAACTAGAAATCCATCCAGGCCAATCTTAAACTTGCGGGGTCACAATCACTCAAACTAAGAGACTTCTAAAGGTAAAAAAAAGGTAAAGCTAAATCTCTCAATTTCTTCAACCATTTAATTTCAATATTTTAAATCATATTTTATTACAAAAATACAAATGAAAAATAAAAAATAAAAAATAAATAATCATACCTTAGCTTAGTATTTCATTTTTACATCTTATAAGCTAGTAGATCTTGAGGTTTTTGCTACTTGAGAATCTCCCTACCCCAAGATATATTTACCCTTGAATTTTATGCTTCATTGAATATACTTTACAAGAGTTTGCTTGAGAAATAGTGTGCAGATCTGTGTTATTACAACCAAGAAAATCTTCAGATCTACACTCTTGTTGACAATAAAATGGGTGAATATTGTAAGTATTTACTTCCTAGACCCTTTCACAATTGTTCTAGATATGATTTACCAATTTTATCTTTATTTTTTGGTTAATATAGAAGAAAACTATAGATGATTAAATATTTCTCTTTGTTGTAGCAATTTTGGGTTTTGACCCTATAGGGGAATTGAACCCCAAATCTGCAAAAGCAATTTCTAGCCAGCTAGAAATTAGTTTGCAGCAGATTTGAAGCTTCTAGGGAATATCATTCACTCATAATTTTCTACCATATCCTCTATACCCATAGATATATTGACCTTGTGTATTTTTACACTTTTGGGAGGCCTCAAAAGGCCATTTTCTTGCCGGTTTTCTGCATTTTTATCTGTTTTTGTAGGTCTGATATAACATGACAGCAAGAAAATATCTTATTTCCAGCCACCTCATCCAAGGCACACACATTACAGATCATCCGTAAAGTGGTAAGGACATTCAACCTTGTCTCTTGTGCATTATTTAGCCGATATTTTGAAGAATTGGGTAAGTTAACTTGTTGGTTAGTTACTTTATTTTCTGCATTATTTACTAGTTCATCAAGTCTTTAAAATAATTAACTCATGCCTTCACCTATTGTTCTCTATTTAGGCACGAGTCTTAATATTGTTTGAGGTGAAGTAATAGTTTGCAGGAAGCCTCACAGTGTTGGATTACTGAGAGGGGGGTGAATTAGTAATAGAGCAATATAATCTTTTTTCACCATAAAATGCAAGTGTTATATCAATGTAGTATTATCATCCAATAGTTGCAAAGTAAATAAACAATGAACAAATGAGAAATCACGCACATACATAGTACACCGGTGTTTTACGTGGAAACCCAAAGCGGGAGAAAACCACATAATGTTTTTT
>CBVK0103425681.1:0-11279 GCA_900067695.1 Picea abies | reverse complement strand
GACTTGACAGAGAAGTTCAAGGAGCAGAGTCTTTGTTTCAAGATGAAAATATTTACGAAGACAATGGTGTGCCTAGATTTTTTGGTGAGGCCATATAGGCTTTGCACAGACAACATGTAGGTGTATGCTAATATTGTCATCATCGCCATGGGGGAAGTGGCCAAGGGGATTTTTCGAGGTTCAGTGAGGAAGAAGATGAATTCTAAAATAAGGGCATCTCGGCTTGTGTTGTTTGTAATAGTGTCACTCCCATTTTATGCAACCAGTCACTGGTTGGTAATAGGGGGAAGAGACTCAACCATGGAGGAGACCAACTTATTGACCAAGTATGGTAGCAAAGTTTACATTATTCAAAGGTGGGATGCCTTTAGGGCTAGAAAGATCATGCAAAATAGGACATTAGATAACCCCAATATCAAGATCATGTGGAATACGAAGGTCCTCAAGGATTTTGGGAATGAGAGGGGTTTTCTCAAGAGGCTCAATACCTGGAACATGGTGGTCAATGAGGCGTCAGCCTTGAAAATGTCAAGGTTGTTCTTTTCCATCAAGCTTGAACTAGCCACCAAGTTTCTAAAGGGTAATCTGGAGTTGGACTCAGACAGTTACATTATGACAAATCCTGGAATCACCCAAACAAGTACTCCAGGGTTTTTGACCACCAAAGATGTTCAGGACAAGAAATGGTGCCAAGACATCACCACTATCGACACATGTATGTATATGCTTTCAATGTGATCATATGTTTGTTATTTGTTGTGTTAATTTTGAGGATTTTTTTCATTTCAATTTCACCACAAGGACGAGTTTCAACATGATTATTGTCTGGTGGAGATATTTGTGTCTTGACTTCATTTATATTTGTTTTTTTTTCCATCTTATATCTAAGATAAGATCAATATATTAAAATTCAACGTTGACAATCCATAGGTTATAGGCATAGGGTATTCACTCAGTGAACTTGTGACATGGCGCTTTTGTTACTGGGATATTAAATAATACCCCTAATTTCACTAGATATTGATAAATATCTACCAAATACTTTTGTTTAACCCCCCTCCCAATACATATTTCCAATAAATGAAACATCTATTTTTACTAGATACCTATTTTTATATCCCCCAATACCTATAGTAAACCCCTTGAGACCCCACATCCCCCTAATACCTACAATGTATTGAATTTATTTTTCACAATTAAAAAAACCCCTTGGTGAATGAAAGTGATAAGATATTGGTCAACAAGGTGAAGCCCCCAAGGTTATAGGCACACGATGAAAGCTGAAAAGAACCCACCCCTTAAAAAAATGCCTTCAATGTAAATATAAGAAATCATATATTTAGTGTGAAGAACTAATGATAATTTAAGTAAATATTGACATCTATATCCATGTAAGCATCATGGAAAAACAAAATCTTTTTAATACGAAAAAGTGTTTTGAATAAGAAGAATGACAAAAAAAAATAGTCCATGGAGATATAATCAATATCAATCATTATAATTATAATTATTTAAAAAATTAGATAGATGGATTATAAAACATGGCATATTATTATTAATCTCCAACTAAAATAGAATTATATAATTGAAATTTGTAGTTAAAAAAATTGAGTTGCATTTAAATTCTTTAAAGTTGTAGAATTTTATTTATTAATCACATTTTAATAAAATAAAATAAAATGTTTTTTAAATTAATTTTTTTTTTTCTATTAGTCATAATATTGATGTGATTATTTTCATTGTTTTTACCCTAATTTTAAAATTTAAAATTTAAAGATTAAATAATAAATAATAAATTGTCAAAATACTTATTTTTCCAAATTGGTTTCCACAAGCTCAACCATGTTCTTAGAAATTGTCTTTTAATTAGCTAAAATATTACAAGAAACATAAGAAAATTGGGATATCTTTTAAATTTGATGCGTGAAAGCAATCCTCCAAGGATATACTGGGCCCTAAGGGTGTTTTTTATGCAATTGAGGGTAAAGAGAGCCCATTTATTTCAATGGCTATTAATGCAAAGACATTACCAATAGATCTAGATCAATTAAAGAGGATGAGAAGAAGGATATGGTGCCAGATTACCTTGGAAGAAGGAAACCACTCACACAAACTAATAAAATATCAATACACCAATGTATTATGTGGTTAAAAACCTTATAGAGAGTAACATACCACTACCCTAGCTAACAAGGTCACTTGAGGCAATATATTAATGTAAAAGGAAAAAGGAAAATATTTTATATATGAGTTTCTCACAATAAAACATCAACAAATGAACCTCCATGCTCTTTAAATAGAGATCATGGACCAATCATTTGTTAATCCATTGATTAATAGTCATTAGTATCGAGGAGAAGATGAACCGTTATATCACTTTATGTCTAGAACATAATTGTGACAATCGGGTTAGATAATTACAAATGCACCTAAAGAAAAACACTTTACCTAAAGACACATTAGACCAAGTTTATCTTAACTAACTCCCAAGTGTTTAAATATCCTAACATTCCCCCTTAAGAATAACTTAGGATAGGATTGAAGGATTTACAAAGGTAACACAATAGGAGAAGGAAGGAGGCACTAGAGCCTATCCCCCCTTAAAGACAAATTCCTAAACTCCTAACATAGATCGAAGTTTGGAAAACTTTGCTTCTGTAAGAGATTTTGTGAAAATGTCTACAACTTGATCATTGATAGGGAAAACAAGCAATTTGAGAATGCAATCTTAAATAAGCTTTTTGATGAAGTGCATGTGTATCTCAATGTGTTTGTTGTGTTAACGTTGAACTGGATATTTGGAAAGGTTGATGGAATTTTGATTGTGCAACTAGAGTGTGGTTATATGTTGATGCTGGAATCCAAACTTTGATAGGATTTATTGAAGTCATGAGACTTATTGAATTGCATTAATTGTTTCTGAATAGTTTGTTTCTATTGAAGAAAGAGAAAGATCTTGTTACTTCTTACAAGCTCAAGTGACAGGTCCAGAACCAAGACTAAAAACATAACATGCAGTAGACTCCTAATCATTAGGGTTACCATCCCAATTGGAATCAATTTAACTGAACAACATAGGAGTCCCCCCTGAATTGTAATGGATTCAAAACTGAATTCTACCCTAGATATACTAAAGTATCATTTTTGTTGTTTTCCAATGGCTCTTATGTGGTGTCTTCATATATCAGGAAACAAGACCAACAACAAAGGAAATATTAGGAGGGATATCAGTCAAATATAAAAGGATACCAACTAATTGATGGTACAAAGTGACATCTACTTTAGGTGTAGTATAGGTGGTATTAGAACACTTTAGAAAATTTCAAATAAAAGATAAACTTTGAAGTCTTTTTGTTTTGATCTCTTCAAAATAAATTATGAAAAACTTAGGAATATTGTTCTTTTTATAATAAAAGATATGTTCGTTATATCTTGACAATGCACATCCATTACTATCCATTAAAATTTTTTAGTCATCTGGATCGACAGTTCTCGCAAATTTGGAGTTCTAAAGTTTCTTGAGGTTTAAACAAAATAAAACTACAAAGTCACTTCGGGACTTCGTGATTTGGGAGTTTCAAACTCAAGGTGTTTAAAGATCTAAAAACCCCAAAGTTGCGAAGCTCGGGAGTCCCAAAGACATGTTCCCGCGAAAATAGTTTAAAATAAATCTACTGATGTGTCATAAACCACCTGTCAATCTTGATTTTTGCTGACATGTGGCACTCTTTTTTGGCACCTTAGTCACATTATTCACATGATTTTAGGTGACACGTGTCACTCATGTTTTATGACACATCATCAAAAGTGACATCATCACTTCCACATCACTCCGGGAGATTGTCCTTCAAGAGATAAATCAAGAACAAATTCAAAGGAGCACCGAAGTGTCGAAGCATCGAAGTGCCGAAGTCCCGAAGCACCCAAACAATCATGATAAATAAAACACTAAATATCAATGAACTAAACAAGTTTAAGTAGTTGTGATTAATGATAAGTAATCACTCTGTGAATTCGGCCTTCAGGAGATATCTATTATTTTTCATTCAAAAATCCTGAATGCTTAGCTGTTGAAGTATTCACCGCACATACAAGCTCACGAAATGTCAGATCTCTGGAGTTCTGGAGTCTTGAAGTACCTAAAATTAAAAAGTGATCTTAAACCATGACTAATTAAAACAAAAAAATAATTTAGGGTTGATTAATTGTTCTGTGAATTCGGCCTTTGGGAGATATCCATTATTTTTCATTCAAAACTCTCGAATGTCGAACTGCCAAAGTAATTTATGTTAATTATTAATAATACGTCCAACTGGCTAGGGTAAAAGATTTGGAAAAGTGTTGCGACCGCCAGGTAATAAATTTAACAAATGATTACTCTGTCAATAGAATAATGTGAGGATATATAGACATTAATATTTATGTAAATAAAGGCATTTCCAACTTCAAAGCATTTTTCTATTAGCATCTGAAATTTTCGCATTCAACATTTTGAGCTCATAGTTTTTGCTTCTCACAGGAGGATTAACATCAACTTTTGAAAATCATGGCGCCACACAAAGAAGGAAAGAAGCAAGATTCATTGACTGAGGAATCAAACCCAAATGCAGATATACTTTTAGATACTACTGCTCGATTGACAAATGTAATCAAATCTTGGAACATTAATGGAACTACATGCACAATTCAAGGATCGGGAAAAACCAAGTACATCCACAAGAAAATAGAGGGCAAGTGAAGTGTCAGCAAGCAAAAGAAATCTCAATAGATCAAAAAATATATTCATTGTATCTTTTAGTTTTGATTGTATTCTATTTTGAGAACGAAGAATGTGGAATGTCTAACCACTTCTGGTTAAGACATTTTTGTATAAATAAACAGATCAAAGATCTATTCATGGCTTGTTCTAGCCAAAGGTAAAAGAGAACTTTTTGAATACCAAATAGAAAGAGAAGACAAATATTCTATGTCTCATTTCCTTGAGTTATGTGCTTTCTATGTATCACTATTTCATAATCTTAGTTTCTTCACTTTGTGGTTCGTGAATATTGAAAGACTACAATTTAGTAACACATCAATTGTGGTCCATACATTGGATATTTGTTTAGTTACACTTTTTCCTCTGGTATTACTATGAGTAAAACAAGACTTGTATCTGTGTAAGTTTCATCATTTTAAATCATCTATCAAGGACTCCTTCATAATTATTCTATTGTGGATAAGGTAAGATTTATTTGTATTTTATACCTTACTTTATTTTGACATTATTTTTTAATCAATTCTACTTTTCATATGATCAATATTTATCAAAGACTCAAAAAAAGAGATATTTCCTCTGTGTTTTCCAATCATTAAAATCCATTTAAAGTTTCATCTTAAAACATAAGCTAGAAAAGCATTACAAAAACAATTCTCTTAAATCTTTGGATGCCTGACATTATTCTGTGAGCCTGGAATAAATCTCAGGAACAACATCTTTTTGGCAGTGTTGTCAGGGATCGAAGAAAAAAAACTATTTTCCCTAGGAATACGACAAAGTTTAAGTTTCGATTTATTATGGTGAACAAGAATTGAACACAAAGATAAGCCTTGTTTTCATTTTTTCACCTGGTGACTCCATTTTGGAAAAACTAGCATTCGGACAAAAAAATACCAAGAAAAACCGAGCTGACAAGGAGACTACGCCAGTTTCAGATCCCGAAAAACTGTTGAAAACCAGAGGATATCTAAAGCAAACATCGGCATCAACAGGTAAGATCTATCAACCTAAGGTTACTCAAGTTAATGTTAAGATTCCAATAGAAGAAGAAAGTTTACTTAGCTCTAAATAAAAACATAAAAAACCTCATTCTGTAGAAGCCTCAACTAGTAATCCTGAAGTTAAGCTAGAAAATTTGGAGGAGGTAATTCCCAAAGTAAAACTATATGATCTAAAGGGAGAAAATTTCCATAATACTCCTATCTCTTTGATAAACACTTTTACCAGTGAGAATAAATAATCTTCTTCAATTCTTAATACCGTCTATATGCCACTAATTCTTAGTCTTCCTGAAGTAAAAGTTTTTGTCTCTTATTCCTTCCCCCATTTATCCATCTAACCGATCTGAAATACCAAGCTCAAGTTCCCATTTTCCAGCTGATTTTGATTTTACATCCCTCTCATGAGATCCATCACCTTTTGATTATCTATCAGCACTCCGATCTCACCTTCCTGAAGCAATTGAAGATCTAGTACATCAGTCTTTTGAAATCTTTGATAATCTGCAGTATATCCCTAGTATCTCTTCTCCTAAACTTTCAATGGCTGGTGTTGGGGGTGCAAGAGGTGGTGGGGCTAGTGGAAATATAAATCCGCCACCACCTCCTCCGAGTATTTTTGCCAAAGTCGCTACTAGATATGCCCCCTTATCTTGTTGTTCTACATAATATAATAGCCACAAAGCATATATAATTTTTCGATCAATTTGTTGATATTCTTGGTATTGAACATGAAGATGTTTACATGATACTATTAGTACAGACTTTTGAGGGATAAGTTAGAACTTGGTTTAGGGGACTTCTTGCAAATTCTATACCATCATATGATTATTTAGAGACTTCATTCTTAAGACAACAGGGCGAGAAAAAGGACCATTTATACTACTTAATTGAATTCAGAGCTTTAAGGAAGAAAACATCTGAAACAGTTTCAGAATTTATCCAAAGATTCAATAAAGTTTATAGAAAAATTCCAACCGAAGTAAAATCTTCCCAGCCAGCTGCTAAAGTTACTTTTGTAGGGGATTTTGATTCAAATTTCAGTTTACTTTTAAGGGAAAGAAGAACCACAACTTTAGCTGGAATGAAAGATGATGCTATCGAAATTGAATCAAATATGATGGCATCAGAAAAATTAAAAAAAAAGTTGAGGTGGGGATAAGAGAACCTAGAAAGTTTAAAGAACAAGCAGGACCCTCCACTTCTGAAAAAAACACACAAGAAGAAAAGATGGATAAAATGGATAAGATCATTAAAGATTTATCAAGAAAAATTTCCAGGATGGAAATGGAGAAAGCCAAACTTGATCCATATGTTAGAAATCAAAACCAATTTAGGAGAAACCTTAATACAAACCCTCAGATTCAACAGAGGAAAACCAAGAATGAGGACCAAAAGATTCAAGCTCCTTTTAAAACATAAAATCTTATACAGGGAGATGATGTTCAAGATTATGATGAATTAAAGGAGGATATAAACAATCTCATTGATGATGATGTTGAACCTCATTTAACTAAACAAGACTATGAAAAATCTTTAAATATTGGATCATTATTTGATGAACAAAATATGAATAACTTGGGAGACTCTACAACTCAATATAAAGACCTTGTTGATTCAATAATGGTTGAGGTTCGTAATAAATATGATTTGAGGCCAAGGGAAAATAATTCCACTACCAATCCATCAAAAAAGATATTGTCATGGAATAAAGAAAATGAAGCAGTGGTTTCAAAATCACCTATTGAAGTACAAGCTGCTCAAATAAAGCAAGTTGAAACTACAGCAACGCAAACTAAAAAGCTAGAGAACAAAGAAGTTGGAGTTCAGACCAAAGAATTAGAAAAGTTAGTTGGTATATTCAATCTTGAGAATGATTTGAATAAGATTAGAATTCCATTTCCTTTGGTTGAACTCGCCAGAAATCCGGTTTACAAGAAGCAGATTTCAAAGGTAATTAATTTTTCAGATGGAGAATGCCAAGCTGATGTTATTAACTTGCAAGATGAGAAACCAACGATTATGTTTGGACCACATATTGAAAACAATAAAGACTCAGTTGCTCCATTTTATATCACTCTTACTGTGCATGACCATTTGTTACACAACTGTATGTTAGATTCATGAGCTTCACATAATTTGATGCCAAAAATAATAATAGAAAAATTGGGCTTACAAATTACTGGACCTTATCAATATTTATATTCTTTTGACTCCAGAAAGGTTAAGTGTTTGGGTATGATTAAAGATTTAGTTGTGAATCTAGATCAAATTCCAATAAAAAGTATTCTAATGGACGTGGTAGTAGCTAATATTCCTGCAAAATATGACATGCTTTTATCAAGATATTGGGGTGCCAAGTTAGGAGGATGAATTCAGTTGAACATGACATATGCTACTATTCCTATTTTTGGTGGACAATTTACCAGATTGTATAGAGAAAATAGACTGGCCTATAAAATAAGTGATCCTCAAAACCCAAATAGTTATCGAGTCTATGTTGCTGATTAGGATTTAGGATATTGTATTTTATCCATAGATGATGATTTTCAAGAATGTACAAAAAATGAAAATACAAAATAGAACCTGCAAAGAAAATTGTAAATATTAGAGATAGGATGTGGAAAATGTTCTTCGATGGTGCTTCATCTTGGGAAGGAGCAGGAGATGGAGTACTATTTGTGGCACTGAGCGATGAGTATTAAATCCCTTTTTCTTATAGATTACAATGGGACATCGATTACACAAATAATGTATGTGAATACAAAGCTTTAATTTTAGGATTAGAAGCTGATAGAAAGTTAAAAATTCAACATTTGATAGTTTATGGGGATGTTGAACTTATTGTAAAAAAAATTAAACAAAAATATCATGCTAAGCATCCAAGAATGAGTTCTTATAGAAATTGTGCATGGGATTTGATAGAAAACTTTTTCTTATTATTTAACATTAATGCTATTCCTAGATTTCATAATCAACAAGCATATTCCTTAGCTAATGCTGCAACTAACTTCATACCACCTACTGTGCTGAAATTGAAGTATCACATTGACATGAGACATAAACCTTCAATTCCAAATAATGTTCATTAACAAATTTTCGAAGATGATGAACGGATAAAACAATTTCTGGAAATGATAGTTAAATTTTCTGAGACACACATAGATCAGGAAAATCAAAATGATCCAATTTGGATCATGCAAGAATGAGAAAATCTAGAGAAATTCAAAGATAGAATCACAAATCACATAATGCTCTTGCTCAAGAATAATCAAATTCCCAAGGGTCTTCTTCCGTTAGAAATATTGTTCGACCAAAATGATATACCTTTAAAATATTCATTGCAGCCTCAGCCTTAAGAGGCTGAAGATTGTAATGTGGGATCAAGTGAAAATTCAAAAATGGTCAAATTGTCTAAATATCTTCCAACTGATCTAAAGAGTAAATATGCTGAATTCCTCAAAGAATATAAAGATGTTTTTGCATGGTCCTATGAAGACTTAAAAACTTATGATACTTTTGTTATCGAGCATAAGATTCCATTAACACTAGGTATTAAGCCTTTCAAGCAAAAGCCTAGACAAATAAATCCAATTCTCTTGCCAGTAACAGAAATGGAGGTCAAAAAGCTTCTTGATGCAAAAATCATCGTACCTCGTAGATACTCTAAATGGGTAGCCAATTTGGTGCCTGTCAAAAAGAAGAATGGAGAGAAAAGATTGTGTGTTGATTTAGAAATCTGAATCGGTTTTCTTTAAAATACAATCACCCCCTCCCTAAAATGGATCATGTTATAGAAAAACTGGCTGGGGAAAATAGGATTTCTATGATTGACGGATTTTCGGGGTATAATCAAATAGCCGTTCATGATAATGATAGAGAAAAAACCACGTTTACTACTCCATGGGGAACCTTTATGTATGGAAAAATGCCTTTTGTATTGATGAATGTAGGTGAAACTTTTCAAAGAGAAATGGATATAACATTTGTTGGCGAAAAAGATAAATTCATTGTTATTTATCTAGATGATCTAACAGTCTTTTCTAACTCTGATACAAAACACTTGGTACATCTTAGACAAACATTTGACATGTGTAGAAAATTTGGTTTGTCTTTAAACCCTAAGAAATCTCATTTTTCCATGCAAGAAGGTAAGCTCTTAGGACATATTGTATCAAAATATGGAATCAAAGTAAATCCAAAAAGAGTTGAAGCTATTGATCAAATCAATATTCCTAGAAATAAAAAAGAGATTCAATCATTTTTTAGGAAGAATTAATTTCTTGAGGATATTTATTCCCAATTTTGCAAAAATTATTAAATTGATCACAGATATGTTGAAGAAGGATAATGAGGTGAAATGGACCACGAAAGCTCAGGCATCCTTCCAACGTATCAAGAAATCTATAGGAGAAGCACTGATACTGGTAAGTCTTGATTATACAAAGGAGTTTTTAATCTTCTCCTTTGCATATGAATATACTATTGCGGCAGTTCTCCTTCATAAAAATGAAGAAGGATTTGAATAACCTATTGCCTTTTTCATTAAAAGCCTTAGGGATGCAGAGTTAAAATATGACATTCTAGAGACACATGTTTATGCTATTGTAAACGAACTCAAAGCTTTCTAGACATAAGTTTTACATTAAAAAATAATTGCCTATGTACCGAATAGCACAATCAAAGATATCCTGATTCAACAAAACAGTGATGGAAGAAGGGGAAAATGGTTGGCCAAAATTCAAGAATACGATTTAGAAGTCAAACGATCCAAACTGGTAAAAGGACAATGTTTGGAAAAATTACTGGCATAATCAAATTTCAGAGCTCTGGGAATAAATCAGTTCGAGTCTCAAAATTCTCTCCCATACATAGAAAAAATTTATGACCAAGTGCCAACAATTCAAATTGATGATAAATTTTCTTCCTCGTCTTGGTACAACAATATAGTTTCATATCTTCTTACTCTTCAATGTCCTACCGACATGACTCCTTCCAAGTCCAAAACCGTAAAATTATAGGAAATTAAATATTTCATTATAAATACTAAGTTATATTGGAAGGATCCTTTGGGTTTCTTACTATGTTGTCTTACAGAATATGAAACAGAAGGTGTCATTGATGAGTTTTGTAAAGGAGTATGTGGAGTACATCATGCATGGAGACCAACAACTTATAAAATTTTAAGGGCAGGCTATTATTGGCTGAAATTATTCACTGATGTAAATGCAAGGGTCAGATCTTGCAATTCATGCCAACGGTTTGCTAGAAATAAAAACCTTCTTGCCTTACCTTTAGTTCTTGTCAAAGTTGAAGCTCCTTTCCAACAATGGGGCCTATATTTTATCGGAGAAATTCATCCACAATAAAGTGCCCAATATATATGGATTTTAACTGCTACTGATTATTTTACCAAATAGGTTGAAGTTATTCCAACTCGAAATGCTACAGATTCAGTAGTGATAAATTTTTTGGAAGAGAACATCCTTGCAAGATTTGGTTGTCCGAGGAAAATAGTCACA
>CBVK0103425667.1:0-13361 GCA_900067695.1 Picea abies | reverse complement strand
ATATATCACATCAAGCTACACATACATAAACATCTCATATATCCTGTCACAACATATAGATAGAATAGGCATCATCATCATCAAACACAAAACACATGTAAAACACATTTGGATCTCAACAACATGTATACTCATATATATATGTGGGCCCCTCAGGCCATCCAAATGTTTAAATACAAAAAATATACATCGGCCCGTAGGCCAGTGCCACATCTCGGTACCAAAAATGACTCACCAGCCTATATAATCAAAAAAGGTATACAATATACATCAGGGTGCCTCTATCGCACCCCCCACTTCTCCTCCCTTAGGCGGAGGTGGTGGCCCACCCCCACCAGCCCCAGGCGGTGGTGGTGGAACATCCGCAGGACCCCCCTGCCCAGGTGGCAGGCGTCCACTAGTCATCGCGACGAGCACTGCTGCTCATCGCACTAGGCCCCGCCATGGTGGCGGTAACCCTATGCACTGTTCCAGGAACCCCTCATCCTAGATACAGATCCACATGCCCTCAGGCACGTCCTGCAACACCATCTCAAAATGGCGGCGTATATCATCCAAATCTACTCTGGTTGTCGTCGGAGGAGCGTGTGATGGCCCCGCACCAGGGTCATCAAATCGGTGCCTCCTCGCTGGTCTCTCAGGCTCTGCTGGTGCCCCCGTAGCCTCATCTCGTCGCCGCCTTCCTCCACGTGGAGGTCTCTCTGGCTCTCGCTGAACCGACACTCTATACAACTCCACTTCACGCCCGTGAGGTGCCAAATATGCACATGCACAAAACAAGCAACAGCCGATCATATCAGTATCTCTATCACAGATATATGCACTGATATATCAAAACATAACATAAATCAAACCATACAAGTACACAACATACCTCGATGGTTGAACACCTCTCCAAGAGGCAGCACCATGTCCGGGTCCCCCCGGAAGTCAACCCCAGCATAGGGGTACTGAAGCATGACCTGCGGCATCTGCCGCCATATTTGCGCCACCTGCGTAGTAAAGTAGTGCCCGCCTTCGCCACCACCGTGGCGAACCAAAAATGATGACCACCGCCTCAAGCACGGCTCTCGTGCCCCTGGTGCCTCTAGTAGCACCCTCGGGTGCAACATCGACACCCTCTCCAAGAAATAGGCACCAGGATGGAGCCAAATGCAAATTCCCCGGTACCTGTCAACCGACATCGGTCCAGTTGTGTGATCATCCACGCGTGAAGGGTCAAACCCCAAGCGAACCTCTCACAGCCCACCACCACCCTCTCCATCACCAGGAGCTCGCCACCACTGATCTGGTGGGTCACTCGCGACCCATACACCCGAACAATCATCGCTGCTATGCAACGATGCAACAAGGCATCCAACCCACTAATACTCACTACACTCCCATCCATGTAGTTCTCACCTGAACAATATCATCGGGTGACATCAGCCAAGTGAGTATCCCTCGGTAGCATAGGCTCTGCCGGCAACGGTGTTCCATGAAAGGGGAGCCCAGTCAAGAAGTATATATCGTCCACTGCAGTGAAGGGGATATGCTCTCCTCGCATGAGGAAGCAGTGTTGATCTGGGCTCCACATCTAGAGCAAGAACTAAAGTAGGTACTCCTGTGCCCATATCAATGGGCACTCAAAAAACTTTAGCAACCCACTGGTTGCTAAAGCCGCTTGAACTGCAGGCCCTGCATTGGCCACAGCGTCTCGTAACTGTGACCAGTCTTGCTCATGCCACCGCACATCCATGGTCACTGCTAACCACCTGCACACAACAAAGAGTCCTATATTAGCTTATGCAAACATCCAGTGCATCAAAAGGCTCATTTTTTACCCTTAAAAACTTTCCTCAAAAGGCGCGGTTTTACCACCCACAAGCGCGCACACATGCGCACCTGTTCACGATACAGGCGCGCACGTATGCACGCCTGTTTTTTCCCACAGGTACGCTTGTGAGCGTGCCTGTTCACAATACAGGCACGCTCGAGGGCGTGCCTGTCAAACCCACATGCGCACTCGGAAGCACGCCTGTTCACCCCACAGGTGCGCATTAGTGCGTGCCTGTCCACCTCACAGGCGTGCCCCTAGGGCGCGCCTTAAATTCCACCTCACGCGCACCACTGCGTGCTTATTCAGTGGAAAGGCGTGCATGTATGCCCACCTTCCACTGAATTTCCCGCGCACGCAGGCCCACCTCCTAGGAAAATTCCCCTTAAACCTCTTGTACGGCCCCCCGTACCTACCCTGCCCAAAAATTAGAAACTTATTTCTATGCAGGATGATCAGACCACTAACCTGAGACTCGCACACCATCAATCGGATCCCTCGTGCTCCCTAAATCACTCAATCTCCTCTGAATTTGCTCGTCCACTCATTGTAGCAGCAGGTACAAATTAGGTGGCAATGTGGGCCCTACAGCTATATATAGGCCTTTTGCCAAACTTCCACTCACCATTCCGGGAGCCCACGGCATCCATTTTTCAAACCGTCTTTAGCCACGGGATCAGCATCCCGCCACCTACATCACAGCCGTCTCTGGGCTGCTTTTCATCCTGAGCCCCTGGGGCGCCTTTTTCTCATATCATGGCCAGGTACGCACGCGCATTGTCACATTTATCTCAGACATGTTCATGTTTTTTATTCTCTTCAGATATTGTTCACTTTGGGTATTTGGTTGTTCTATGTGCAGGTACTTGATCATACTCTCTCCACATCATTCCTTCAGGTATATACTCAGCACTGGCATGTAGTCTCTCCTGCTGTATTGCATTTACATTCCCAGTCACACCCTCTGATTTTGGCCTTTAGGATACCCATTTTCGGCTCTGCAGTACTTACACCTCCATTTGCATTTTTGGTACTGGTACCCGGTAGTTTTTTCTTACCCACATAAGTTGTCTCATTCATAGCACATTTTTGTACTTTTGACACTCATGCTGTTCTTCATCACCCTTTAGGGATGGGAGTCCCGGTAGTCTCTCATCATGTTGCGAATCAACCACATACTTCTTCTCCTCATTTTGCTAGCTTCCCATATGGACTCCCAGATCATTGCTTTATGGTTATGTTCTTTTTTACTTGCACCTCCACAGGATCATAAACCCACCATTTCATCTGCCATCAGTTTGCCCATCTGTGAACCTATCTCCATTTCACCTACCTCATACAGAAACTCGCCAATGGGGCCCCCACCCTTCATCAGTATTCCAAGAAATTTATGCCCTCCCTGGGGCACTCATTTCACACTGGGGCACCCGTTTCTGTATTTGTACGTCTTTCCCAAAATTTATTCATTATTTATTGTACAAATGCCTTTATTTTCAGTTATTTACTTTTGTCGTCACCGTTGGTGATATGCTTTCCTTTTTGGCCACATGAAACCCATGTCACCCTTGGTTGGAGCATTACTTCTCATTTACCCTCGCCGACATCATCTATATCTTAAAAGTACTACCCAAGTCACTTACCATTTATCCTTTGAATTTGTTCACCTTGTCCCGCCTCTGGCACAACTTATCCCTGATCTTGTCATCCCCCCTGACACTTGATCTTGTCACACGGTTGCGGCCACGCCTTATATCATGCACCCTCCAACCAAGGGCAGTCTGGAGTCTTCCCACTTCTTGACTCCGCCCATGTACCTCTGCCACTTCCTCACCCCAGTAGATTCCATGAAGCCCTTTTGCTTCTGGGAGTTGCGTCCCCCTTTTGTCGACATCAGCACAATTTTCCAGAAGGGCGACAGTATCTTGATTCTCATTTTCCATTCAATGAGAGATCTCGAACGACACAGAGGGAAACACCATTGCTCCCTGATGTCGTTGACCCCCATAACATTCTACGCCAACACTTTCTTATGTTGCGGTGGGTCTTACTTTGCGACTATTGCAGTTTTTTCTTATCAGTTGTCGAAGACCTCTGAACTTGGTAGGGCCATCAACGCCCACATCACCATCGTTTTTTATTTCCGTGACCTTTACCTATGGGTCAGAGTATGTTCCTTTACAGAATTGTCTTATGCATTTATCATTTCGCCCCTGAGGGTGCTGCAGTTGTCTACACCAACGTTTCCGTCATCTTTTTTCAGAGTTACATCATACGAGCATGGGGCATGCCCACCTCATTTGTACATAGTTGTATATTGTTACACACCCTGTGGAAAGTTGGCTTCTACAGGTTCCTTTCTTCTCCAACGGACCGCTCTACACGGTCCCACTCTTGCTCTCCCTTACAACACCATTCTCAGTAAAAGAAACATTGATGAATTTCAGCTATACGTATGCTCCTAACCTCATCCATCAGGGGGCATCTGTTATCACTGAAATTTCGTCCGCACATGGCAACAAGAACTCCGCATCGTCAAAACAGGACTTAAGTCATTCATGGCACAGGATTAATTCCACAGCATTGCAAAAGGGTCAAAAACTATACCAAGTGACCAAAAAATTGAAGGGTGCTTTACAGAATCTGGGTGCACGTGCATATGCGTGGAACAACAACATACAATGCATGCACGATGCGTAGCTGTTGGGCGAAAAACCCATGCACCTGCTAAATGACACATTTATTGAAATTGGTCAGCCTCCCAACCACTAATGGATCAGCTCCCAAGTCAATTTGACACCAAATCCGAGCTCAATCTGCATGGTGGGCTGGTCAAAGACCTAATTGATTATTTGTTTTAGTTTAATTGTTGTTTATAACTTTGTAGTTTCTCTTTCTAACCTTTCCTTTTACAACTGTCATTCCTAGCAGAGCCCAACTGGGCATGTAAGCACTTTTGATTTGCTCACCTAGTGACGAATTGGGTGCAAACAAAGTGATTGAAGAGTTCCCTCACCTTTTCCTTCTCAATCTACTTTGCCTTGCTTGGATGTGTGCCCTTTAAGCCTACTTGAATATAATCATCATCATCCCTGAGTGAAGTCCTCGTCCTTCTGTCCAGGATAATATCTTCCTTTAAATCATCCAATTACCCAGGATAAAACTCATCAATTGACCCAGGTGGATGTTGGTGGCCACCCACCTTTTCCAACTGGCTCAAAATAGTTTTCTGGAAATTTTGGTAATTTAGCATTTTTAGCAGTTTTTAACTTTTGGGGCCCTTTTGAGGGCATAAATGAAGGTTTTTTGGGATCAATATTCTTAATGATAGTCCCAGGCTCTTATTTATCCCCCAAAATGAATCTCCTCGATGATACCTTTCCAACAAGCTATCGTGCGCCCCAAACAGAGATCGTATGCCAAAGTTACACCCCCGGGAAGTTGATACACCAAACTACCCAAAACGGGGTCCACAAAACTATTGGCTTTTGATCTTCCAGGGTTAGGGTTTTGGATTTTATTTATGATAAAAAGGCCTGTGGAGCCTCATTTTAAAATCATCTTCTTGCGAATGTGAGTAGCGAACACATCTCTTCTTAGAGATAAGATGCCACCATTCTAGCGAGTCTTTCACTCTATATTTTTACAGTCTTTGTACATTTTCACTCATTAATAGAAAATTGTGTATGAATGTATCTCTGTGTTTATGGTTGCATCTCTGATACATTTATGTTATATTATTGTATATCTGATATATCTCTATACATTGCTTTATTATATCTCCGCTCTCATTTGGTGTCGAAAATAATTCAGATCAGTGGTATCAGAGCATGTTGCTCTTGATCATTTTTCAGTGCATGTCCCCGACGAGGTCCAAGTATAGAAATTTGGGTCTCGAGCTTGTATCTCTTGAGGAAAATTTCTCTCACATGCCCAAGAAACCCTCCATGGAGGAAGAAAATAAAAATTATAGAGAAGACGATTCTATTAATTTGTTGCTTGAGCAAGCTCTCACGTGACAGAGGGATGAAATGATGGAGAATTTTTCCCACCTTCTTCAATGCCCGCTGATAACAACAAGCACGTCTTCATCAATAGACCACTTTGGAGGCACCTCCGCTTTCAAGGTACAAGTTAATTTTTATATTACCATATTTGAAGGACAAATAGATGCAGATGCCCTAGAAAAATGGTTAAATCTACTATAAGGTTATTTCTCTGTTCATAATTTCTCTGATAGGGAAAATATCACCTTCTCACTCCTTAAGGCTCTCGCCCATGTCAAACATTAGTGGAAAACTTATTAGGATAAAAGTTCCACATAGGAGTCTGGAATATATGGGGTTGAGCCCACTTGGGATTTTTTTTGTGGATGCGGTAAAGGAACAATATTAACCTGTTGGAAACTATGAGGACCAGTACATAAGATGGACCACATTGCGGCAAGAGAGGGGTCAAGAAGTTCTGGACTTCACCAATACCTTTCATACCTTGCGCACCAAGATGGGTATCAAGGACTCTAAACAAAATTGTTTTTCTAAAATACCATGGGGCTCTACACGGATACATACAAAATGAAATGGATTTTCTAGACATCTCATCACTCAGTGATTCTTATTGATATGTTGTTAAAATTGATCATAAATTCAAGCACTAGAACAAACGGGAGTTTGGGTCTTCAAATCCACAACAACCAAAGTATGATAAAGGCGACCTTAACAAACAATCTCCCGAAAACCATTCCAAGCCACAATAAAAGAAGGGCCAAGTAAAGATGAAGAAGGACAACAGAAAATGGTGCGATTTCCACAAAATCCCCTGGCACAACACCGATGAATGTCGCTCAAAACAGTCATTGGTGGCTGACATCAAAGACAAGGAGCCAAACCCTGATTCATAATTTGATTCAGAAAATACTGATAGAAGACATATCATTGATGCAGACCCCATTTTTATTTTCGCGACCACAATAATTCAACCAGAAGAACCAACATATCCTGAAGAGGGGGGGCGCCTTTTTCATTCACAAATGTGGGTGAAGGGGACCCCACTGCATTTTATTGTTGATAGCGAAAGCCAAAATAACCTTGTCTCATCAGAGGTCCTCAAATAGTTGGGATTTTCAAAAACACCACACCCACAAACATAAAACATCAGGTGGCTTTGACAGGCACAGGATCTTTGTGTCAACTAGTAGTGTCGATTTTGATATGTCATCCAACCCTTTAAGTATGAGGTAATATATGATGTTTCCCTGCTGGATGTCTGTGATGTTCTCTTGGGCCAACCATATATGTGGAAGCACCATGCTATCTATGAGTCTTGACCTCGTAGTGTCAATGTTACTCTGGGGGGTCATCTCTACAAGATACCAAAGGTAGTTCCAACTACTGTCCCACCTAAACAATGTCGCATGGTAGTATCTCATACTACAAAATTCAACTTCTTCACAATCTATTCAAAAGGTGAATGAAAGGATATTGCAACCACTACAACCTCGACCCAAGCACCTTCTATCCAACAGAAGCAGGTTGACAAGATTTCAACAAAGCACAAAGATTCATTCTGCACACAGTCATCTCATGTATCCCGAATGGTTGAACAAATTCAACCCCGCTAGCAACAGGTTCGTGACAACCTTCCACAAACCAAGCAATGCAATGTCTCCAACAAGGAAAACAACTCACCAAGATGCAAATTCAACAAACACTTTTCCCTCCCTCCTGGGAACTCAAAAAAATAGAGACCATTTATTCCTAAGGAGGGAGTATTGATCTAGGTGGATATCGGTGGCCATCCACCTTTTTCAACTGGCTCAAAACAGTTTTTTGGCAATTTTGGTAATTTACTATTTTTAGTAGTTTTTAACTTCCGGGTCCATTTTGAGGGCCTAAATGAAGATTTTTAAGGATCGAGATTCTCAATGATATCTGAAGGCTTTTATTTATCCCCCAAAATGAATCTCCTCAACGATACCTTTCCAATGAGATATCGTGCACCCCAAATGAAGATTGTATGCCAAAGTTAGGCCCCTGGGAAGTTGATACACCAAACTACCCAAAACGAGGTGCACAAAACTGTTGGCTTTTCACCTTCCAAGGTCCGGGTTTTGGATTTTCTTTATTATAAAAATGCCTTTGGAGCCTCATTGTAAAATCATCTTCTTGTGAATGCGAGTAGCGAACACATCTCTTCTCAGAGAAAAGCTGCCACCATTCTAGCGAGTCTTTCACTTTGTATTTTTATAGTCTTTGTACATTTTATCTCATAAATAGAAAATTGTGTATTATTGTATCTCTGTGTTTATGGTTGTATCTCTGATATATTTCTGTTATATTATTGGATATACGAGATATCTCTGTACATTTCTTTATTATATCTTCGCTCTCATTTCGTGCCAAAAATAATCTGGATCATCAACTGAAGGTACTGAAACTTCCTCACTCTGATCCATGATCATGGGAGGCTAAAAAAGTTTCAATTTCTCCACATTTATAACTGAGTAGGTTTTCATATAATGTGGAAGATCTAGACGAAAAGCATTGGTACCACTTTTCTCCAAAATAGTGAAGGGTCCATAACGGATGGGCTTAAGTTTCTTGCCTTCACCCTTCAATCTTTCCTTGTTGATGTGAAGCCATACCTGGTCTCCAACCTAGAACTGATGATCAACCATGTGTTTTTCACGCTGAGATTTATACCATGCTTGAATTTTATCCAACTATTCCCTGACTACTTGGTGTACTGGTTGGATCCTCTGGATGAACTTGCAGGCTCTGTCTTCATTTTTTTCTTCATTTGAATCGACATCTCTCCCATACATCAAGTCCAAAGGAACTTTAGGTAAATACCCAAAACATGTCTCAAAAGGAGAACACCGAGTGGAGGAATGTAAGGCTCGGTTGTAAGCATGTTTTACATAGGTTATCTGTTCATCCCATAACTTGGGATGCTTGATGCAGTAGCCTTGAAGAAAAAGTACCATTGTTTGGTTAACAACCTCTGTCTGTCCGTTGGTCTATGGATGGAAACCAATGCTCCTCTTCAACTTGGTGTCCATCATTCTCCACAAGCTTGTCCAAAAATCCCCAATGAATCGAGTATCTCTATCCGAGATAATGGATATGGGTAACCCAAAGTGAACCTAAACATACTGATAGAAGAGATTAGTAGTCTTCTCATCAATGATCTGCTTTTTACATGACATTAAGATACACATCTTTCTGAACCTATCCACTACAACATACAAATAGTCATGACCCCTTTTTAACATTGGTAAACCCCCTACAAAATCCATGGAGATACTTTCCCATGGATGGGATGGAACGCACAATGGTGAGTATAGCCCCTATTTTTTATTAGTGGGCTTACAAGTAGAACACATCACACACCCCTTTACATATTTAGTTACAATTTCTTTCATCTGAGGCCAGTAACAAAACCTATGCGTATGAGCCATAGTTTTTCCTACCCCAAAATTCCTAGAGACAAGAGAAGCGTGAGCTTCTCGTATTACATGGACTCGTTCACTTGTAGGAATACACAACTTTCTAAGATGGTAGAGTATTTTTCCCTGCAGATAATAGTTCTCTGCCTGTGCACCATGGGTTAGCTTCTTAGATACTTCTTTAAAATCTTCATCAATGGCATATTGTTCCACATAGATATCATGAGATAAAGAAGCATTCTTCAAAATAATAGAAGCAACAATAGGAGGTCTAGAAAGCATATCATCTACCTTGTTACTCGTACCCTTCTTGTACTTGATTACCAAATGAGATTGTTGTAGGAAACCCATCCATCTGTAATGTCGAGATTGTTGCAGTTTGGTTTGTGCTTGGAGATATTGTAAGGGTTGATGATATGTATGTATGATTTTTTCCCTCCCTAACAAGTAGTGCTTCCATTTATTTACGCTTTAAACTAATGCATACAACTTTTTATCATATGTAGGATAGTTAACAACAACTTGATTAAAAGTTTCATAGTGGTAACAGATAAGATTACGATATTGTGTCAATACTACACCCATGGAGTATCTGCTGACATCTGTCTCAATCTCGAAGGGATGTTGAATATTTGATAGTGCTAATACTGGTGTGGTACTGATATTTTCCTTCAAAGTGTCGAAAGATTTTTGTTGCTTTCCTCTCCACTAAAAAGTGTTTTTCACACTGGTTAAGGCATGCAAAGGAGCTGCTATAAAGGAGAAGTTTGAAATGAATCTCCTCCAATACTGGATTTCACCTAAGAAGCTCCATATTTCGGTTACATTTTTGGGCTCATGCCAATTTACAATTACACCAATCTTGGAAGGATCAATTTTCAATTGTCCTCCTCCTACTATATGACCTAAGTACAAAAGTGCAGTCTTACTAAATTCACATTTGGACAATTTTACATACAAATTTTCCCTTTGCAAAGTATCTGATACTTTCTTTACATGCCTTACATGTTCATCCCAAGTCTCGCTAAATATAGGAATGTCATCTAAATATACAATCACAAAATCATCTAGAAATGGACCGAATACATCATTCATCACATGCATGAAAGTTGTCGGAGAATTACAAAGCCCAACCTACATAACTAACCACTCAAACAATCCTTGTTTGGTTTTAAAGGCAAGATTCCATGCATCCTATTTTTCAACCTTGATTTGATGGTATCCACGATGCAAATCCAACTTAGTGAAATAAACAACATTCATTAACTGATCAAGTAAATCATCTATACGAGGAAGAGGGTATCGATTTTTCACTGTGATTTTATTTAAGGCTCGGTAATCAACACAAATTTTCCATGTGCCATCTTTCTTTGGCACCATCAAGATCGAAAAACCACAAGGATATGAGTTGGGCCTGATGACCCCTTGATCCAATAAGCCTTGTACCTGTTGCTCGTTCTTTGTCATATCTACAACTGAAATCCTGTACATGCCCACATTAGGAAGAGGAGAATCTTGCTGAAGATGTATTTCATGTTGTATTTCCCTCTTAGGAGGTAATCCATCTGGTTCATGGAAAATATCATCATACTTAGAAACAATATCAATTAATTCTTTCTTATGAGGAGGATCACATCCTTGGAAAGTATAATATGTTTCAACATCTTTCTCCCTTATGAACATGAGTACATATATCTTATTAGTGTTTATGAGTCTCTTCATTTGTCCTGCACTAACAAGTGTTGTGTTTACCCTCATGTTGTGGGTTCTAACAATATATTCCACTCCCCCCTTAGTAAGGTGATATTTGTTCTCATGAAAAAAGAATATTGCTTTTCTATCATAAAGATAAGGACTCCCCAACACTATGCCACATATATCAAGTGATAACATCCAAATCCACTTCATCAATCAACTTTGAAGCAATAGAAAATATGACCTTACATTGCTTGGTGACATTAAGTTTTCCTTTATCACATACCCAACCAAGAGATTAAGGCTTTGGATGCGGTTTAGTTTCAAGACCCATCTTTTTGACAAGTGCTTCAGATATCAAATTTACTTGGGAACCCAGATCAAATAATGTATCTATCTTAGTGTGTTTAGATACAAATCTTATATGAAATAATTCATTCATATTTCTTTCATCATCATGAGATTCATTATTGGAATTTGAAATAGCATGAAGGGAATATTTAACTTTTACTCCAACCGATGTGATCTTTCCTTCATCTCTTGAATCAGAACCAAGATCTTGTTGCACTGTAGCAATGGTCTTTGTCTTCCCCTTTCCATCAAACTACTTCGGTCTCTTCTCTAGATGTAGTTTCCAACAATGTTCATCATCGTGACCACTTTTCTTGCAATGAGTGCAAGATGGTTTTCCTCCTTCTCTCTTTACAATGGCGGTATTTTTGTCCTTCCTTTTAAACTTCTTAAATGGCTTATGTGGGAGATTGGAAGGTTTCCTTGTGGGATATTCTTGAACATGCTTTCCCATGTTCTCAAGGTGAGTGGTTTGCACACAAACTTCGTCAAGACTGGTTGGGTTAAATAATAGTAAAGTATGACAAATATAATTGTGAAGTGTGCCAATATACTTCATTAAAGTTTCATAAGAATCCAAAGGAATGTTTAATGCAAGATATTTCTTCCTAAATTCTTCTGTGAAACTTTGTACAATTTGACCTTTACTTTGTCTTAAATTTTTCCATTTCATCATTACTTTATGTAAATAACCCAATGGATAAAATTGCTTCCTTATCGCTAATTTAAATTCCAACCACGAAGAAAGAATATTACCACACTTACTTTTGTCCTAAAGTTTTCTCTCCAACCATACGAGAGTGGTGCCTTCCAACCAAAGACAAGCCAATTTAACTTTAAATTCCTCTTCATCAATCTATTGAACATGAGAATATACTTCAACCTATCGGATCCAATTATCTAGCTTTTTAGGATTAGCATCTCCATTAAAAATAGGTAAAGAAAATTTTACATCAAACTTTAATAATGGTTTCTTAAAACAAGATTTATGGATAGATTGATGAGAATGATGAGAATTCTCAGAGGAAGAAGAGATATAAATTGATGGTGAAGATGGAGGCTCATGAGGGTCTCCTCCATCCCCTTTATTTACCAAAGCATTATCATCAGCTTGTGCTTCATTTTTCTTCCTTTTCTTCTTCATCCTCTTCTCGTAGTCCCATACATTCACTCAACCATTTCTAACATGCAATAACAGACCATATGGAATTTTTTCTCCTGTTCATCACGCTTGTCCTTTTCCACCATTTTCTTCTTTCGGGATGCACAACCAACTTTGGGATTGAAAGTCTTAAGATTTCCTTCACCCTACTTATGCTTGGCCCTAGTAAGCATTCACACTCAAAAATTCAAGTCAAATATGACGAATCTGATACCAACATGATCCGGGATCTTTTCATTGAAGTGACTTATAAAGAATTGTATTAAATGAGCATAAATCAAAGTGCACAATTAAGAAGGAAAAACTCAAAAATGAAGAGACATAAGCATCAAATCTGAACACAAAAAATTGATAACGGAGTTCTTCCCTGGTAGACTATGTCTTTGGGTCCTTCTCTCAAATGGGTAGGCCTTTTCATTAACTCAACAAAAGAATTTTGAAAAATACATAAGTATACCTCATTCTGGAATTAAGTTGTAGACGCTTTTCTCATATTAGAAAACAAAGAACGCCATTGAATTCTTGGAGTCAAATTACCCAAAATTGATTGTATCCATGCCTCAATCTAACTCTATCACTTCCAGGCCCTTGAGAAATCTTGTCTCGATTTTTGTGCCTGCTCCTTGCAATTAATTTTATATACTACGTCTTGAAAATCGTGCCCATCTATACCGTCGAGTGCCCTCTCCTTCTGCCCATCAGAAAACTCAACATTTAAGTGAAATGTTGGGCGGACTAACCAATGGAGTTTGTTGGCCCAACTTTTGGCGAATGCTATTATAACGCGTTGGATAGGGGGAGGTCCTGGGGTCGAGCCCGCGAGCCTCCCCCTTTGGGTTTATTGTTATAACAATATATATATATATATATATATATATATATATATATATTGG
>CBVK0103425664.1:0-21328 GCA_900067695.1 Picea abies | reverse complement strand
CTTGTTCCAAGCTTGGTATCAGGGATGAAATACTCCACCCACACCATTCTGCAGTCTACACAGCTTCCATCATCAATCCAGGAGGGCAGAAGGGTCGTAACCTTGAGGGTTTTCTAGAAGGAGCGCATCATTTCATGAAGAAGAGTCCGATCCATCCTTGTGACAAGGTCTAGTGACATTCTAGCATTTGGGTATTACTTGCAGGGCCTTATTCATTAGTTTGGGAGCATTTTTGGAGGGTTACTTCGGCTAGATTATTATCTACAACTTTGGGATGGTTTTGAGAGGAGGGCACAAATGTGATTCATATCTTGTTAATTTGAGGGGGTTACACCTCAGATCTGACCCTGAGACTTCTCCTATTGGCTTGTGGAAGACTGATCTATATTTCTAGAGAGTTTCAATGGATTTGGAGGATTCCTTCATCAGGGCCGAATTATTGGGCATTTCAGGGTTTCAGGAGGGCACAATATTGATTAGGATTTCAATAGTTTGGAGGGGTAAAACTTGGCATATGGACTTCAGAATTCAGAGAGGGTTTCCACTTGCTCTGATCTATATTTCTGTGGAGTTTGGCATGATTTGGATATCTCCTTCAGCTCGGCTGAAATCTTGGCCTTCTCATATATTCAGCAGGATGTGCCAGCAACCTGGGGGGTTGGAAGTGATCCCGGTTCTTATTTTATTTAGCCTTCATTATATTATTATCCTTTGGAGGCTTGTTTTGTATTTTCCGGAGCATTTTGTAGCAACTCATATATTGTCTCTTGGAGCCATCTGATGTTATTCTAGATCTGCATCCATTTTGTATCATGTTCTTTCTTTTCATAATAATAAAGGTTAGATCTATGCTTTTGGGTTCCATATCTTGTGTACTGGTTAGATATTGTGTTTGCATTAAGTTTATCTTCAGATCTATGCTTAATAACTAAATATAACCCTAAGGAAGAAACTTGAAATGCCAACCTGCAAACATACACAAGAAAACAAGTAAATCAGTGGTCAGTTAGTGTTCCAAGAGAAAAAATTATCTTGGGGGCATTACACAATGCTTTGATGGCCAGTCCCAAAACAACGAGTAGATAATAAATCACTAGAATTCCCATTCGATGAAAACTACCCTGATCAAGAAACTGTTATATTATGTTGTCATCATGAAAACTACCCCATTGGGATGGTCATAGCATCATAGTCCATTCCATTGGCTAGGATTAGTTTCATCACCTACTGTCATAGAAACAACCATAGATGGAGGTTCCTATCGATCGAGTAAATCTAATATTGTCCCATATAGGATAGGTAACTAAGAATGAATATATTTTGATGGTAGTCGAGAAAGACAACAACTAATTAAACTCATTATATACGATAGACAACTAGGGTAGGAAACTAGGCATTATAGGGTATGAAACTATGATAGAAAACAAATGCTTAGTTTGGGGAAGAATAAAACAAATCTAATCAAAGCTTAGCCCAACCCTTCTACTCTTTTTTTTCCTAGCCAATATCTTCCTCCGGAACCTCCTCATGTGCTTTCTCCTTATGTATAGTGAATTGTAGTGTATGTATAGTTGATGGTTGTTTGTATTAAGAGTTGATTGTTGTTATATTATTGCATGTAGTGATGTATAATTGATTGTGGTGTGTATTTTGTGTTGGTTCTCATGTATAAGAGATTCACATCCATTCCTTATGCAAGGTTTTTTGTTGTGTGTAGGGATTTCTCAACAAGAATGGATACCATATGTGGGGTGAAGGATGTGGTGTGTGTAGTGTTGGCTCCTTATGTATAGGTAGTGCTTGCTTCTTATTTTGAGAATGAATAGAGTGTGGTGTTTAGTTCTTGATGTGTTGTTTAGTGCTTGATCCTTAGGATATTCCCTATGCCAAGTGAAGAATGAATATATGTCAATTCTAGCCAAATCGAGATGGACATTGATTATGTGTTGTGTGTAGCTTGTGCTCGCTCTTAATGTCAAGTTGAGTATGTGTTGTGTGTAGCTTGTGTTGGCTCTTGATGTCAAGTTGAGTATGTTTTGTGTGTAGTGAAGCATATGAATAGAGTACACTATCTACAAGATACTATCTACCTATCTACATGATACTAGCAACAAGATATTATATATATATATATATATATATATATATATATATACTCTTTACATGGGCTGTGTTTAGTGAAAAATGAATGGCTTGCCCCTACTATGGTTGGTTCGAATAGATTATATCCATGTGTTTTTATACTATCTACCTACATGTGTTGTGTTGAGTAGTGAAGCATGAATAAAATATACTATGGTTACAAGATCACTGGACTACGGTATCACTATAGACCAACCTACTATCTATGATCTCACTCTATATACGATATCATCATTTTCCCTCTATCTCTGATGGTTTCACTCTATCTATGAGATCACTGGACAATAGTATCACTGGAGACCTTGAGACCTATAATTGACTTTATTTCTTTTGTAATGAAGGCAGGAATGCATAATTACAGAAATGAATAATTACATACATATATAATGAGGGAAGAAATTCATTATTACATATATAATAGAAACATTGTCTGTTAAAATGTCATGTAATATATAATTAATGGCTGGGATAACCGCATTTGAAGCATTCAAAAGGTTGGAGCAATCATTAAACCCTGGAAGAAATTAATCAATTCTTCAATGAAATAATTACATATATAATAGTAACATTGTTGAAGGATTGACCTTACTAACCATAAAGGCCAACTCTTCATTTCACATAGTGAGAGAAACTAAGATCATATATGTTCTTTCAGGACCAATTGTAGAGCTATTTATTTGCAGGGAAGAAATAGAAGGTTATCCCTTCTTTTTTAGGGGAATAAATATGAGGCATAATGTCTTGAAATCTAAGTAAGATAATAGATATAGGGTCATGATTTCGTATTACAAGGAAGATCTAGCTCAGGTAATAGCAGGTCTCGAAAGATTATTTCCTCCCCTCAAAGAACTAGCTATAAGGTAGGGTTATAACTTTCTTCCCCTCACTCACACCGAGTTTCGCATTTCCACCCTCACTCTTAGGTGAGGGAGAACCAATAAAAAATATTAACACTTGACCATAGGGAGAAATACCTTATTTCCTTCCTAGACATTCAAGGAAGATGGACACTATACAGACAAAATATAGTCGGGGCCCTTCAGGGTTATTCAAGGCCTATTATTTTTGGTTTAATAGTGGTCTATCTCTCCTTGCCTTCCTTTACATTAATGGGATAGGGACACTAGATTGACTTCATATGGAATTAAGTAGGTCGGTTTTAACAATGTCTTGTTATTGGACATTTATAGTGGTTTATCTCTCCAAGATTACCTTCCTTTTCAATTGTAAGTAATAGATGTCGGTTTTCTTATCTCTTTAGTTTATCCCTCAAGAGAAGGAAGGGGACGACACTCTAACTAACTTTTAGGGGGAAATATAGTAATTATCCTTCTTCCAAACTTAAGGGGAAGGGGAAGGAGAATAACACCTTAAATCCTTATAGTTTGAGGGAGTTCCTATCCTTCTAACCTTAAGAGAGGGAAGGGGAAGCACTCTAAGCTATCCTTACAGGGCATGAAGAATATGTTCTTTCCATCATTAAGGAAAGGGGAAGGCTCAAAACTCCAAGCAAGCCTAATGGGGTAGGAAGAGTCAATGTCCTCCACATTCTTATCCTTAAGAGAGGGAAAGGAAAGAACACATTAAATCCCTTAGGGGTGAGAGTGTACCTATCCTTCCAACTACCTTAAGAGAAGAAAAGGGAAGGAGAGACACTCCAACAAGCCTTATGGAACCAAGCAACACCTATCCTTTCTTTCCACGTCCTTCTCAATTTCCACAAGGCCCATCCTTTACTCTTTTAGTTGACCTAAGTTGTTGATATGGGGGGTGAGATGTGACATATTATTATATGTTAACATGGTCGCAATACTTCTGTAGCTCACTTTTTCACCGATTTCCTCTCCCTAATGGTCTTCGTGTCATCAAGAACCTTGCCCTCCCTATGGTCGGTCAAGCATCTTGTAAACTCGACCCTCGAGAAATAAATGTGAGCAAAGAGAAAAAGTAACAATTTGTTACAAGAAGGAAAGGATTCATAGCATGAGTGATGAGCCTGTAAGTTCAGTTACTCTCTCTATGAAAGGTAACATCTCACTTTCCTCAATGAATTTCACAACTTCTCATAGAAAACAAATTATCTAGGTCAATATTTACGAAGGAAAGAAACATATATAATAGAGTTAGTGATAGACGTATGATTGAATTGGGTATTGTGAATGTATGAATAGAGGAATTAGTTGACTTCTTCTTAGCGGAAATAGTGAACATAGTAGAAATGGAAATAACTTTAACAAGGTTGACTGATTGATGGAACTTGACCAACTTAAATTGCCCGCTTGTCATAATCTGATCGACCCATTGGTATCGACTGAGACTGATGAATAAACCCATCTAGTAGAGAAGAAGACTGATCGATTGACTGATATCAACTGATAGGAAAAGAAAACCAATTGCTCGAGCCTGACAAATAGCCTGAGACAAGACCAAGAAATAAAATCATGCATCAAGTATACAGGTGAGCAACAGGAACCAAACAAGCAATCAATCAAGCATTAAAACCCTTTTACTTGCGAGTGCGGGAACAACCAATCAAATACTATCAATTAAGAGATAAGAGACAATCATATCAGATACAAGCTTGAGGAATAGTCTGGGCCAAACCCAAGAAAGAAAATCCATATCATCTAAGGGTAATTTCATTTGAGGGTAAGACATCTTAGGGGGCCTTATTGTTGCTACCCCGTATTATCTAGTGTGTAGGGATTCACATGTTATCTGAATATATTTGGGAGTGTACTAGATATATAGGGAAGAAAGCATATAGGGAAGGTTTAGATCTATTATTTTATTACTAATTTGGAAGGGTTAGATCAATAGGGAGATAGATAGATGAGCTAGATCAATGACCAATGAATAAAGAAATCTATCCATTATTCGAGAGGAACAGTTTGTTGAGCGGAGCGAGTTCCCCGATAAATGCAGGCAAGCAAGCAACCAAGCGAGCAACCAAGCATTAAAGGTTAATGGGGGAATCTCACTCCAGGAGAATTAAGAATTAGGAACGAATAACCCAAAGTCCCGAAGGATGAAATGAATCTAGACCATTGATCTAGAACTAGTCACAATCGTTGGATTGAGGATACATGAAATCCCTAAATGTCCAAAATCCCGAAAACCATTGGATTGTGTTAATAATTTCGTGTTAAAGATGGATCGTTAGATAAAGTCAACTTGTTAAAGGTTTATTTAGGGAATCTCACTTTGGGAGAATTGAGAATTGGGAACAAATAACCCAAATTATCGAATGTCGAAATAAATCTAGACCACTGATCTAAGAGCTGATCACAGTCATTGGATCAAAGATTCATATCAACCTATGGCCAAGAGGAGGACATGTGCCACGTCAGAAGATCCACATCAGTAAGGAAGCATGGCACAATCAAATGGTGACAAGTGTCAAGGTCTAGTTGGAATTTTAGGTACTTGAAAGTCTCAAATCTAAGTGACATGTAACAGGTACTCGGCCAGTGGAATGTCAACAATGACGTTGATAAGTTACGTCACTCCGAGAGTTTTTCCTTCAGGGAAAACCAACAATTACCCAAAGCACCGAAGGCCGAATTCAATGCTAACCATTGAGCTAAGATCCCCCAGATTCTCACATAACCATTAGATCAAAATGTAGTGGAAAAATGACATAAGCTCTCCCAGGTTGACCACTTCGGCACAGATCAAATCCGATGGAAATTGGAACAAAAATTACCTGGACCTTCGAATCCCTGAAGTCCCAAAGCTCCGAAGTAAGATATGATCTTCCGTTGAGAAGGAAGATTCACGGTCGATATCACTGAAAAAACAAACACTTGGAATGGTTAAGCCCATGGTCCTCTCTCCTCGACATGTGGAGGTTATCAAGTAGAAAGTGCTAATAAGAACTTCAATGAAATGTACTTTGGAAGGTTGAAATATTGCAGAGGCCTGAAGTCCCAAAGTCTCGAAGTAAATAGTGGTCGTCCATCTCAACCTTTGATTAAGTCGCAACCGTTGGATTAAAGCAGTGGAAGGATAGTGTAAGGATCAAATCGAGACTGTTGATTTGGCTCCAGAAATCACGCCAACCATCGGATCAACCCTTATGAGAGGTAACCACTTGAGAGATTTGAAACTTCGGAAGATTGGATGAGAGAGGAAATGCCCGAAGGCCAAAGTACTAGAGGGATAGGTTCCAACCCCCGGTCATGGGTTACAAACACATAAGCCATGAGGCGCTTGGTACATCGCTTAATTAATAAGCCCGTGGTTTTGCGCATATGGTCACATGTAAATGGTTTGAAGGAAGTGCCTCTACAAGATTCGATTTATGCAATATTTTCAAAGACATGGAAACGAGTTAAAGAAATCAATCCATACCTGTGATTGATTTATGAAAATCACTCTCAATGAATTAAAATCCTTCACAATAATGTTTGAATAATAATAGAGATTATCGTTAATTTAAAATGAAGAGGTGTGATGGTCCAAAGAAGGCAACACAATGATTCATAGCTCACACCAGTTGGAAGAGTATATATATGAGAAATAATGGTGAGAATAAAGTGTCTTTGTATTCCAAATCAGAAGATCAAAACAAAAACAGATTCCAATAATAAGAACTGATGATTCTTATGAAGTGAGGGTGGAAGGGAGGAACATGGAAGGATTCATATCCTTTACTAAGTAAATATAAGGGAGTTGGTGATTCCTAGGGTTGGTGACCTAAACAAGGGAGTTGGTGCTTCCAAAGCTTGGTTCCCTAAAGAAACAAGGGAGTTGGTGCTTCCTAGGGTTGGTTCCCTGAAGAAGGGGATGTGTCTCCTAGAGTTGGTGCTCTAAAAAGGATTGGTGTCCTTCACTATTATTCATAAAATCGTTGTAATTCCTATTAATTATATTTATATAGTTGATTTTACAAACAAGTCTATTGTTGATATATTGTGGTAATTAAAAAAATATAAAAGTAATTGCTAATAGTTGAAAAAGGGTAATACTGATTCACCCCCCTTCTCAGTATTCCAATAGGAAACACCCACTCCAAGGGAATTAAGGGGAAAATGATACAAGAGATAATATTACCTCAGTTACAACAAGAGGAACAAGAGAAGAAGTAAACAAATGTAGACAAACCAAGTAAGTCAAGGAAACCTTGCCTTGAGGCGAGGTAAGGGCTAAAGGCATGAAAAAAAGAAGAAAACCTTTCCTTGATACGATACATGGGAGAAAAAAATTAATAGGTGAAGAAAAAAGAAATAAAACAACCTTGCCTTGGGTATGGGACAAAGGAAAACACACAAAAATATGGCAATGCTAAACACGTCAACAAAAACAAGGGACACCTAGGGTAAGCATGGGATCATGAAATAGGTTAAAATTTTGAAGGAACCAACAAAGGCAATGGACCCATTGGATAAGAGTGGGATGCAATAGGTAGTAAAAAAAGTGAGGGACCCATAGGGTAAGTGTGGGATACAAAAGAGGGAAATGATAAACAAGTTAATGAAGGTGAGGCATACATAGGGACATGAGTGTGGGATGCAAGAGGAAACAATGTTGAACAAGTCACATAATGAAAGGAACTGACATGATGTGATTGGAATCTCTGAGAAAACAACAATGGAGGAACTTGTGAATGCAAGGGAGCCATTGGATAAGAGTGGGGTGAAAGAGGTGGTAATGATGAACAATTTAGTGAAGATGAGATACTAACATGCTATGTATTAGATGCAAGATGTAGAAATTATGGAGGAAGTAGCTAGGGAAATGGATCCACTTGCTAAGAGTGGGAATAATGATGGAGTATCCAACAAAGACATTATAGGTGACTAAAATAGAAATAGAGAATAATTAAGAAATAAAAATTAATAACTAAAGGGAAACGATATGAGGGCCATGAGAAAAGAAAATATGCAAGACCACAAGGACATGAAAATAAAAAATCCAAAATGAGTGAGGAGAAAAGGGGAAATCCAAATGTATAACATTTCCTAGATGGATGGTGCCCCTAATTTTATAGGGGTAGCCCAAGGGTGAGGAAGGGGATAGCATGAAAAATTGTTAAAAGGACAAGATAAACACTAAGTGATACTAAGATAAGGATAACAAGTAAGAGTATCATTACATAGGGTAGGGAAAGGTTTGGACCAAGGCATGTAAGGACTTTCCTAGAGTAGCATAGTGTACAAGGGAAGTGAGGGGTTTTCCTAGAGTAGGACATGACAATAATCAAGGTGAGGTACAAACAACAAGGGCACACTAATGATGAATTTAAGGGAGGATGTCAATAATATAGGGAGACCAAGAGGGAGGGAATGAAAACAAAGAAAGGGAGGGGGTGTCCTTTCAAGTGTTCCTTTCTGGAGCTCCTAAAGGTGATCAATTTCCATTTGGTATAAAGCTTGAGAAGGATAAATACCAAAAATATACTAGTCTATATAATAAGATGGAATAATCCTACAGAGGATTGAAACATAGTGGTGGACCACAAAGATTGATCTATAATATATACAATATGTAAAAATTACTTAATGAATGATCTGGCACGAAGTGACCTATTTTCCTTCTTTCGTTCACTCTTTAGGCACCTTCAACATCCACTGGGTTTGTTTACTTTGGCCCAGGCTGGTCCAGGCTTATCTTGTTTTCTTATTGGTTTGCCTCACCTTTTCAATGATGTATCTATTTGAAATGTTGTAGCTTTCCTTATATCTCGAACAAGAGGTAAACCAACATGGTATGAGGTAGGAATAAACTCCAACAATATAGAACCTTCAATATGCAACAAATGAATTGGTAAAATAGGTATCTCCAACAAGCTGGTTGCTTGGTACAAGTTGTTAATGTTTTGCATTACAACTTTAATTAGTGTGCGCCCTTACTTGAACATGTATCAACATACCAAGCATACCCCAAAGGATGGTAATGGATAAGGATTCCATATCATGGAATAAGCATTAACACAGTCATACAAACAAACCAATTATAAGATTTTTCTCATTCATGTAGACAATTTCATTCACCTGTTTCATCAAACAGTTCAGATGCAACCTTATATAATCAACTTCACGTTGGAAACAAATATAAATTTAAACACAAATATCTAAATTTATTTGCATAATGGAGAATGTGTATTTCCAAGCATACACCACTTTCTAATGTGAATATAAACACTAGTACATATTGTAAAATTTTCGATGTTCTATTTGCGGCGTTATGGACAAAAATGGCCATACTGTCGAAAAATAGAGGAAATTTAATTTATTTTTTTTTCACATTGCCCGATAACGTCGCTATTGCCACGTTGACGTCTCTCTTGCCATGTTGTCATCTCTCTTGCCACATTATCGTGACTCGACATGATCAATCCGCAAAAGGGGATTTGATCTATAAGATAATAACTCAAATAAAATTAGAATATTCTTCAAAGTTACAACATTTCAACAGCATTGTGTTTTTCTTTCTTTTTAGATTGCTTCTCTCTGTATCTCTTGTGAAATCCAACATGTTGTTAGAGCTATGGATTTGTGAGGAATAAAACATGCATCATGTAATATGTGTGAATAGCCTTGTGAGTTGTGCATTTTACTATGGTTTTGCATGGTGAATCTACAAATGTTATTGTTGTGGAGAAAATTCTTGTGTAAGATGCCCTGAGTAGCATTGTTTATGCAATAATGGAGGTCGAAGGTGTTATATCTTAACAACATGACTATGACGATTATGTTCATAGACCCTCCATTGTTGCCATGCTACTACATAGTTCACGTGACCTTCTTATTGGCAATCTTGGATCTTGTAAGGCACAAATGGTTATGTTCCAGCTTATGACAGTGAACATGAGCTGAAAACTTATTTAATATGTTGAAGAGCTTTGTAAGTGGACCAAGAGAGTTGAGAACACTCCGAGTATTGCTACAAAAGGCCACAATCAATAGACAAAATTCATCTCATGTTGATGTTAATAGTCCGAGAATAACCTATGATATTTCTATACTATTTGCCATTTCATCTTCTTGTAGCTCGACATTCAAGCTTACCAATGTGGTCACCTAAAACCCACATCGTTTTTAAGTAGGTTAAGACCCCCCACGAGGTCAACCATTTGGTCGTGCAATGGTTGTCCTAATTCGATTGACTTCATCCCAACTAGATTGGCCTCTTTTCAGCGATTTGTCGGCATGTTTTATGGGATGAAATGTGGATACGTTGATATAACAAGGGGACCCCACTAAACAAAGATCTACCTAGATACACGAGATTACCAAGATCATCTTCCAAATTTGGCATGGGCCACCCTTTCTCTTATGCATTGTTACAAACTACTCTATCAAGCAGTCTATAGAGAGATTGGTAGAGCCATTTGGTCGTAGCATAATGGACCCAAGTTCAATTATCATTGTGTACATTTTACACTATATCAGTCCATATCAACTCCATTTGGAAAATATTATGTTTGTTCAGTATACCAAACAAAGCATTACAACAAGTGGATACATCGCCTTGGTTGTAAAAGGGAAGGCTAGGGTTTCATTCCCTTGGTTATCTTTTTGAATGACAACATTGAAGCAAATAGAGTGAAATCTTGGAGGTGCAATATTTTTGGACGGAAAACCAAATTTTTGCAATATTGAATATTCTGAGGAGGATATTTGAAGCTATTTTTGGAAAAATATTCCACCATGGATAACTTTGAAGAAGAAGAATTGGCTCTTCAAATACTACATGAGAAGAAAGAAATACTCTTTTCAAAGAAAGACAAAAGAAACCATATTGTTTCATTGCAAGAAACCATTGATAAGCCCAATGAGCAAGTTATTCAACTTCGTAATGAAGTTGTCTCTTTGCAAGATACTAATGTCTCTAAGCATGCTATTATTACTCATTTGCAGAATGAAAATGCACGACTTGAGCAGGATTTGAAGAACGATTATGATCTCCTTTCTCAGTTTAAAGCGATGGAAAAGTACATACAGGACTTGAGGCACCTCAATCAAGACCTTGTACGACAAGTAAGTGAATTGAGTAGTACTAAAGGTATGCCTGAGGCCTGCATCAATTCATTGCAAATTTCCACTACTTGTGCATCTTCTCCTGCACTAGTTGGCACACCTAAGCCTTCTTCCCTTAACATCGGTGATTATGAAATATGGAAGAGAGTAGACATGTTGCAAGAGGTTACTTATTGTGTATCACAAGACATTCATTCCTCTTCTTTTGATGTATCTTCTCATGCTTTGGTGGCTACACATGGACTACCACCTCCTGATTTTGAGCAGCATACTTGAGGCATTGTGTCCAAATTGCTTGGTCAAATGAAATATGTCGGTGGTGGACTTGGTATGTATGGTCAAGGTATTGTTATTCCTATTGAGCTTGTGATGAGACCAATGAGAGCAAGTATTAGATATGTTGAGACTTCATTGTCAAATACAAGTCATCCTGGCCCTTTTGCTTCCGATTTGCTAGATCTAAATTGTGTACCATCTATTGATTCATCTAGTGATGATATGCCAGAGCTTGGATCCATCACTTCAAATGATTCAACTATTGAGTTGCAGGAACCACATCCTACACCTTTCGTTCAACAAGCTTCAAACTCTTCACCTTCAACATTTTAGCCATATCGATTGTTAAACTATGCTATGGAGAATATACGAAAGACAAGTGAGAGAGCGAGAGAGTTTGAATGAGAGATGTATTATATCAATGTGTTTTCAATTACATAAAGTGGCGTTGTGTATTTATCTAGAAATTTTTGTTACTCCCATTAGGAACCGCTCACCTAATTTCATAATTACATTAACAGTAATGCCATTTATTGCATACGACTTATTTCCACTTTATAATATTACATTATTACTCTAATATATTTATTACTAATGAAATAAACATTACAATATCTAACGCCCCCTCTTAATGTTTATTTCATCTTCCACAACTCCTAACATCTCTTGAAATTTTTCGAACTTCTCCCTATTGAGTGCTTTGGTGAACATGTTTACCGCTTGATTTTGGAACCTACAATAAATTAGCTCTATCTCTTTGGTCTGTACTTATTCTTTGATATAGAGATGTTGAATTCGACATGTTTTGTTTTTCGAATGATAAATCGGATTCTTCATCATCTTGAAGGCACTTTGGTTCTCACAATATAAAGTTGTAGGTTACATTTGTGTAAGCTTCAAACCACTTAAAATTCTACGTAACCATATAGCTTCACAGGTTGTTCCAACAACTGCTTTGTATTCTACTTCTGTTGTTGAAAGCGCTACCGAAGGTTGTTTTTTCCTTGCCCGTGAAATCACTCCACTACTAAGGGTAAAGGCATAACCTATTGTAGATTTCCTTCATTTGTATCACATGCCCAATCTGCATTTGAAAAATCTTTCAACATGAAGTTATCATTTTTCTCCAGTACAATACCAAACTATGAGGTACCTTTTATATGCATGAGTACTTTCCTCACTACATTCCAATGTGTTTCCCTGGGACAGTTTAAAAACCTTGATAACGTTCCAACTACAAAAATTATGTCTAGTCTAGTCGCGGTAAAATAAATCAATCCTCCAACAAGTTGACGATAAAGAAATTCATTAACTACCTCATCTTTTCAAAGCTTTAAGTTTACCTCCATTGGTGTTTGTTGAGATAACAATCTTCCACTCTGAACTTCTCCAACAATTCGGAAGTATACTTTGTCTATGAGATGGAAATCCTATTTGTTTATTGCCAAACTTCAATGCCCAAACAATAATGTAACAATCCCAAGTCAGTCATATCAAATGATTTGCAAAGACTATATTTTTCTTCCTAAATCAAGTCATCACCGCTACTTGTAATTATTAAGTCATCAACATATACAACCAAAATGATAATTTCTTCACCTTTTTCTTTGATACACAAGTTAGGATGAAAATCACCTCTCTTGAAACTTCTTGGTTTAAGATACTTATTAATCTTTTCATATTGTGCTCAAAGGACTTGTTTTAATCCATACAAGGCCTTCACCAACTTACATACTAACCTTTTTTTTCCTTCAATTGCAAATCCTTCGGGGTGCTCCATATACACTTCTTGCAAATCCCCATTTAGGAATGCACTTTTAATGTTCATCTGTTGTACCTTCCATCCAAACTGTGCTGCAAGAGCTAACAACATTCTGATTGTGATTAATTTTGCAGTAGGAGCAAACATTTCCTCATAATCCACTCCTTATTTTTGTGCATATCCTTTTGCAACTAACTTGGCTTTATAATTATCAATAGAACCTTTTGATTTGAACTTTGTGCGATAACCAATTTACAACCTAGTGGTTTCTTAGTTGGGGGTAATTCAACTAACTTCCAAATGTTGTTTTTCATCAAAGCATCATGTTCTACTTCCATTGCATCTCTCCATTCTTGTTTCTTATTTGCATCATTAAAAGAAACCAGATCATAAGAATGCACAACTTCACTCATCTAAGCAAAATTTACCTGTTGTGGTGATTTTGGCCTTGTTCTTCTCTCACCTTGCTATATATCATCTGGCTTTGCATCTTGAAGAGTTCGTTCAGAGACTCACTGCCATCTTGTCCTTCCAACTCCAACTCTATTTTTTCTTCCTCCGCTTCTTTGTCCTCGTCTCTTCTACGCCTCCTATATTGGACAAGAGTTTTGAATTCAAACTCTTCATTATCACAGTATAAAGCTTCACCTTTCCATTCTAATATATGCACATGTGGGAGTCTCTTATCAAAAAATATGCATTTCTTCATATGCCAAACAACCAAAAACTTTGAAATAGGTTACCTCTGGCTTCCTTCATGATCAAGCTTCATAAGGGGTCCTTCCACAAACCACCTTTGTCGAATTGCAATTTAACAAAAATAATGTTGTCTAAACTATTTCAACCCAAAACTTATCACTAAGATGACACCCTTTCAGCATGCACCTAACCATCTCCATAATTGGTCGATTCTTCCTCTTTACTACCCCATTTTGTTGTGGTGTTTTGGCAATAGAAGTTTGTCTTTGAATACCATGATGATAGCAAAAATCACGAAATGCATGTGATTCATACTCACCTCACTTATTATTCCTGAACACCTTAATGCGCTCACCACTTTCATTTTCAACCGTGACCTTGAATTGCTTAAAAACTGCAAATACATCAGATTTGTTCTTCAAAAAATATACCCATATTTTTCTTGAAAAATCATCAATGAATGTTATAAAGTACTTAGCACCTCCAAGGGATTGGGTTCTCATTGAACCACAAACATCGCCATGAATTAATTCAAGTACTTGAGACGCCCTAGTTTTGTTGTTATCAAATTTGAAACGATGTTGTTTCCCTGCCAAAAATGTTTCACATACACCTTTATCTTCCTCAATGTTAGGCAATCCATTCACCAAATTATGTTTATGAANNTTTATCTTCCTCAATGTTAGGCAATCCATTCACCAAATTATGTTTATGAATCCACTTCAAATAAAAATCATTAAGATGACCATATCTTTCAAGACATAATTGATTTTCAGAAGTAGAACATGTCAAAAAAGCTTGTTGTTTCTTTGGAATACCATCAAACCTATACATATCATTACACCACAATCCTCTAGCAATGATGTTGTTATAATCTCTAATCAAACATTGTTTCTTGTCAAGCACAGCAGTGTAGTTTTCATCGGTAATTTTACTAACAAGAGCAAATTTCCCTTTAAGCCAGGAACATACAAGACATTCTGTAAATTTTTTATGCAATCTCCTAAAACTCTAATGGGTACTTCATCTCTTCCTTGTACCTCATTAATATTGCCATCACAAGAATAATCATCTTGTTATCACAAGGACCGAGTTTTGAAAAAAAATCTTGCTCATTGATCATATCCTTGGTTGCTCCTGAATCAATGTACCACACACAATGAGATGCAAAGATGTCAATATGAGAATCCATAAACAAATAATCAATGGCAGGTTCTTGTGAATCAACTATACTACTTTCTACAAAATGTCATTGATGCCTTACCCCCCCCCCTCTACTTCTTCCTCTATGATGTCCTCTACCTCTAATCCTATCAACCTCATGTCTTTGTTAAGATAACACTCTTCTTCATTATGATTACTCTTGCTACAGTAATTGTAATGCTCAGAAATTTGAGAAGTATGTATCTGATTTGAAGAATTTGGCCTCCAATTTTGATGTCAACTATACCTTCCTCCTAGATGACCTCTGTCACGACCTCTTCCTCTGTGTCTTCCTATAAAGGCTTTATCTGGTACAAGTTCATTTTTCTTGAGTCTCAGCTCTTCCTGGAGTAGTAAGCCTACAACTTCTTCAAATGTGGGAGTTTCATTTCAAGAAGAGACGCAAAATGAAGTTACAAAATTTTTTCCTGGAGTAGTAAGCCTACAACTTCTTCAAATGTGGGAGTTTCATTTCAAGAAGAGACGCAAAATGAAGTTACAAAATTTTGATACTCATCAGGTAGGCTATTAAACAAAATGGTTATGAATTCCTTATCTTTATTATCTAGGTCGGTCGTTGATAATTCATTTTTCAATTCCTGCAACTTTTGAACATGATTTGTAATCGAATCTGATGCTACCATCTTCAAACAGATTAATTTGTTTCTCAACAATAAAATTGGAAGTTCATTTAAAGTTTCATACAAATTCCTTAACTTCGTCCAAACCTCAACAACAGTGGTAATACCACGAATGTGAGAAAGATACCTTCCTCCAAAGCAAAGGTAAGAAGAAGTAATGCATTTTTATTTTTCTTCTTATAGTCATTAGACATGGGATCTAATTTTGGAGTTGTACCTATAACGATTTCCCAAAGATCATGATAAGACAAAATTTGCTCCATTTTTTGTTTGCAGGCAAGAAAATTTTTACAATATAACTTATGGGACTCGAGAATCATGAAATTATTAATATTGGCCATATTTCCTTATAATTTCAAAAAATCTACTTATAGCTCCAATAAAAATCAGAAAACTTATGACTTTTTTTGAAAAAAGAACTTAGAACTCCTTTAAAAAAAATAAAAAACCCTTATACAATATTGGCCATATTTCCTTATAATTTAAAAAAATCTACTTAGAGCTCCAATAAAAATCAAAAACCTTATAACTCCTTTTGAAAAAAAAACTTAGAACTCCTTTAAAAAAAATAAAAAACCCTTATACTTCCTTAAAAACCTTATGACTACATAAAAAATCAGATTTATATGTGCAATAAAAAATGACTTTTTATATCTTGGCAGTACCTTTTGTGCAATAAAAAATGACTTTTTATATCTTGGCAGTACCTTTTTGAATTGCTATGTCGGTCGTACAATATAAATTCACAGCTGCCATTTTTTAGCAACCATACTGTAAGTCGTCGTACTCTATGTCAGTCATCATCCATATTCATTCGTACGAATTTACAAATTTAATTGATCTATCATACATGTTTAATTGAGTCGTCATACAAGTTCAATGATGATCCATCATACAGATATGAATTTGGTCTCTCTACTCTGTAATTCAATGTCTCTTTCTCCAAGGATGTGTCAAACCTTGTCATGACACAGATTTGTGAGGTTGCCTTAGGCCATAGTCATTGTGGCTCTTATAGCATGTTAAACTATGTTATGGAGAATATACAAGAGACAAGCAAGAAAGTCTGAATGAGAGATGTATAATGTATAATATCAATGTGTTTCCAACTAAGTTGCACGAAACAAGGAAACAACTAGAAGTTTACGAAACGGGGATGGCAAGAAACGCAACCCTCCAAAAATGGAAACGTTGAGGGAAACATCGTTTATATATATATATATATATATATATATATATATATATATAATTGTATGGTGTTGCCCTACCTCAAGGGTTTTGATATAATAAAGTGTGATTTCTTCTATATTGTCCCTTGGATATATTGTGTTTTCATCATTTGTGGTGATTATATTTGTATATATATTCAGGTACTTAACAGATATAGAGAAATGTCATAGGTTAGGAGTGATGGGAGTTAATGTTCTAAGGTATTGGGATTTATATGATAAGGTTTATATGTGTTATGTGTTAAGGGTTATATGGGTAAGGTATAAGGGGTTATGAGGGTGAAGAGTTTGGTGTAATATCTTATAGTTTAAAAATATATGTCCTAAGGTCTATAGGGGTTGGAAATTAATGTGATTAGTGGTTTTGGGGTAAGTGACTATAGTGGTTTGGAGTAAGTGACTATAATGGGAATAGAGGTTAAACATTAAAATTTATAGTTGGGTTTATAATAATTAGGTTTTAGTGAAGATAGGGTTTATACATATCAAGAATTATAATGGTTATTATAAAGGTTAGGAGTTAGAGATGGTAATATAGATTAAGGGATATAGTGTTACAATTTTTTGTGATATAATAAGAAATGAATATATGTTCTAAGTACCAAGTAAACATGTGCTATATATGTTCTAAGTACCAAGTAAACATGTGCTAGTTCCTAGGATTTTTTTGTAGAGTGCCCAAGAAGGGGTCCTAGCTATAACAAAGGCACATGTGTCAATACACTAAGTTAGGAAATTTATTGTTCATTTGATAATACTCTATAAAATATTTTTTGTGTAATTTTCATATGGTCCAAACAAGAAACAAATTTTGAGTGATCATTAGGCCTTCCAAATGGGCCTCCATCATGGGTGATGAAATCCACCGAGGGTACAACTCAAGTGAAGGTATGAAAAAGACTAGTTATAATGATCTCATAGAGAATCCCACACCCAAGGTGATGAAATACAAGGGGTTCCTAAAAGGAGATGCATCATTTGTCCCAAGTAACATTCATAATCCCATGAACAAGTCATATTCTAGGAGGAATCCTAATAATGGCCACTAGTTTTCCTTTTCACAAGATAAAGACCCGAGGGAGCAATCGTGGGTCAAGAATATAACAACATAGAGATACAGGATTAAGATTTCATATGGATTAGTTTAAAAAAGATATAGCATTAAGGTTTATAGGAGTTAGGTGTTGATGGTTGTAAGGTTTATGTTGAACATACCAATTGTAAGAGCTATGTAGGTTGGGGTCTAGGCATTATATGGGACGTTATATGGGTTAGGGATTATCATTGAGGTTGAGGCTTAAATGGTTTAGAGGTTATAAGGGATGATGGTTATGGGTCATACGGGATTTATATAAGTGTCATAGGTTAGGAGTGATACAAATTAATTTTTTAAGGTATTAGGAGTTATAACATAAGGTTTATATGGGTTATTTGTTAAGGGTTATAGGGGTTAGGTATAAGGGGTTACGAGGGTTAAGGGTTCGATGTTATATGTTATAGGTTAGATTTTCTAAGGGATACATGGCTTGGGAATTATAGTTATTAGTGGTTTTAGGGTAAGTGGATATAATTGTTAGGAATTATACATGTTAAATGTTATATTCCTTAGGGGGGTTTATGGGTTGTAGGAATTATTGGGGTTACATATTTTGCATTATATATTTTTGAGGTTAAGTGTTATTACAACCAAGGGTTTAGAAATTGTAAGAATTAAGGGTTAGTTGTGATAGTAATTAAAGGATGATGCATTTTCTCCTTGTGAATCAAGCGATCCCCGAACACTCCTGGTTCTCCTGTAGGTCATTGGCCCTGTGGCCCTCCTGCCCTCCACCTTCCTTCGTTGAATATGCCACAGATCTCCCTGCTAGCTCTTCTGTTTCAGAGTTAGTCCTCAGGCACCAATGGCGGCTTCCCCTCACATTCTTCTCGGCATGGAGGTGCCCCTTCTGGTGTTGCTGCGGCGACGACTGCTGGCCTTCCTCCTTCGGCCTTAGCTCCCTCTTCTGGTCCGCTCTCTCCCCTTCAAGGATGTGTTCCCCCTGGTGCTCCGTCGGTAGTGACTTCAGGACATGTCCCTCTAGTTCCGCCCCCCTCCTTCAAAGAGGTGGCTTCACGCCAGGGAAGTCCCTCCAGTCTGCATGCAGCGGCCCCTGAGGTCACCTCTCATCAGGGTCGCCCTTCCAGGCTGCATGCAGTAGTTCCTGAAGCTCTGAATGTCTCCATTCAAATTTCGCAGGAAGCCCTAACTCATGCTCAACATTACAACAAACACACTTTGGTTTGCAGGTTTAACGGATTTTGGCCCAATATTTCGGATCTCCTCTCTTAGATCTCTTTCGACTGGTACCCGCTTTTAGATGGAGATGTTATTACCTGCCCCTGGGCAAAGGGGTTTTTCGTGGTAGTTTTCGAATCTACAAGCGATAGAGACAAGGTGTTTAACTCCAGGCTGTGGTTCTGGGGCAGAGCAGGCCTGTCCATGCAACTATGGACCCCTACCTTCGACCCTTCCACGGACTGTATCTCTTCAGCTCCCGTCTGGGTGAGACTTCCGTACTTGCCCCTGCATTTCTGGGGGGATGAGTCTCTTCAATCTATTGGCAATGGCCTCAGCAAGTTCCTCTGCAGAAGCCAGGATTCCAAGCCAGCCCTCTCCACCTTCGCTCGAATCTGTGTAGAAATGGATTTCACCAAAGGCTTCCCAGCTGAAATAATTCTTCAAGGCAAGGACTATTCAAGGAACCAAAAACTCAACTATGAGAATCTCAGTTTCAGGTGTAGGAATTGTTTCGAAACGGGGCACATAGCCCGCATCTATGAAAAACTACCAGAGAAAAAAAGGTCATCCAAGAGCCAAAGACCCACCTGGTGGACGGGGGCTCCAAAGGAGCCGAACTCTGAAGGTAAGGCCCATGGAACGGCAGAAGAAGCAGACGTTGAAGCCGAAATCAAAGCCCCTGCTGAAGGGAAAGCTAACGCAGAAGTCATTCCCAAGTCGCCAACCCAGCCAGAACCCCGGATCTCACGTTGGGCAGACCTAGCTAACGAGGAAGACCCTCTAGGCCCGACGGAAAGTCAATCTCAGGACCAAAGCATTGAATGGCGGACAGTGTCAAAAAAGAAAAATAACTTCCAAGCTAGAAATGATGTAATGACACGAAGCCATTCTGGCTCGCTAAAATAGTTTGGTTTCTAGACTTTGTCCGGTGTTAGGATCTTCAGGAATTTGTTTTCCTGTTTACAAGAAAATCTTTATCGATGTATCGAACCCAAAAATCTTTATCGATGTATCGAACCCAGTGGCATGTCCACTGTTTTTAATGCAAAAATCCTCTAACCGTTACTGTCAAAAAAAAAACATATGACATATATATACTTATAGCATATATTATATAAATTATAATATAGCTATAATTATATAAAACTTTATGATTAAAAAAAATGATGAACTTTATTTATTAAAGATATGTTTATGGGATATAAATCTACCCGCATGTAAACATTCGAGAAACTTATGTAAGATGTATTAATATGCAAGTTTATAATTTAAAAAAAAAGTGATAAGCTTTAAATACAAGAATTTACAAGATATATGTTTACTCCTTTACCTTAACCTAAACATTTGGGAATCTTACATATTTCGTAATACATGTAATACTTAGTAATATGCAAGTTGGGTGTCGGATTCCCAGTGAACATATGCGGAGAACCGGAGAATTATCTCAGTAATATGCAGAGAACTGTAGGCGTCTCAAGTCCGGATTCCCGACGAATAGTGAACAAAGCAATAGTTGTACGAAGGTGATTCGAACAAGGTGACTTAGCCCGCAGCCCTCCTACTCGCCCGTACAGGCCCACAAACAAAAGAAATGATGTTGAAACGTCGTCAAAACGTTAGCAGCCATACCATACAGTGTTTTGCAATCGCAAAACGTCGTAGTATGGTACGATTGTCAGCATTTTGACGACGTTTCGGGTCGTTTCCAGAACTGGTACGCCGTGTTAAATTTGGCAGCATCGACAATCATTCTCCAATGTCTATGTAGAAATGGATTTCACCAAAGGTTTCCCAGCTAAAATAATTCTTTAAGGCAAGGATTACTCAAGAAAACAAAAACTTGACTATGGGAATATCAGTTTCAGGTGTAGGAACTGCTTCGAAACAGGGCACATAGCCCACAACTGTGAAAAACTACCCAGGAAAAAAAGGTCGTCCAAGAGCCAAAGACCCACCTAGTGGACGAGAGCTTTAACGAAGCCGCACTTTGAAAGTAAGGCCCATGGATCAACAGAAGAAGCAGAAGCTGAATCTAAAATCAAAGCCCCCACTAAAGGGAAAGCTCAGGCAGAAGCCACTCCCAAGTCGCCAACCCAGCCAGAACCCTACAACTC
>CBVK0103425621.1:0-11990 GCA_900067695.1 Picea abies | reverse complement strand
GTTTGATCCATGACCTTCATAGCTTTTCTGAGCATAAAGAAAGAGGACAGCTACACATTAGGTACTTCTATGATTTCGTTTTTCTAAGGTAAAGTTCAGATCTTATTATGCTAATATTTACATCTCAGAAATATTATTTTTTGTTCATGATCAGTCCTAGTTAAAGTCTGTTCTCCTTAGCATGTTCAGATTTGTATTTTCAGTATTTCAATTACTTCAGAATTTTGTTTTAAGTGTTGATCTGTATGTACAGTAGTGATCAAATTTAAAAGTTATTACTGCTTTCTTTTTTCCCTAAAAATTCGAACATGGTATCAAAGCTTAGGGCATGCAAAGAGCTCATTTGTGGCATACTTTTGAGCCTGCGTAGATCCACATCTAAGGGATTGTTTTTGCAGATCAGCGGTAAGCTTGTTTTATCTTGTTTACGGTATGACTCCATCATTACTCATCTAAGACACTAGAACTCGGCCTGTTCTAAGGCTGAGGCAGCCACAGGTCCAAGACAAATCTGAGACTATTGAACAGCAGGTCTGGGCTGATTATAGGAGTTGGTCCAAGCCCTATTTATGGACATTACCAGCAACATTTCCCAGCCCTGTTTTGGGCAATCCAATTTCAGATCTACATAAATTCTTGAGGCAGCTTGAGGATGACATTCTACAGAAATAAGAAAGAGACCTAATCCTTCTAGAAACTACCTCCAGCACTAACCGCAGCCACTACAGGACAAAGGAAAATTGCAGACCTATCCTAAAAGACTCAGGGAATTCAAGTACAGATCTAAGGAAAGATCTTTGTGGATCTGAAGTGAAAAGGAGACCGAATTCAGACTTGACCTGTTGCAGAAAGGAAACCGAGTTTCAGAGGAGGTAATGGTATGTTTGATACACATTTTTTTAGGCAGGTTGAGCATTGCCTTAAGACCATGCTTTAAATATGGATGATGATTTTTTTTAAGTCTAAAGAAATGTTGAAGGCCCCTCATCTCATTTGTACCTGAACTTGAATTGATATCTATTCTGTGGAAGAGAAAAATATGTCTAGCCTCCATCTCTTCAACAAACTCAAAATACTTAGATTGAAAAGAACAGACAGTTTGAAAATTACAGTGGTTGTTGTTATATGCATGAGAAGTGATTTAAAAGTGTGTTGATTGCTTTCTTGAATAAAGAGTGCAATGATTTCAGTTTTCTGAACCTACAGAAAGCATTGATCAAGTGGTGCAGTTCTTTCTCTTTTTCTGTTGAAAACCCCTAATGAAATCCTTCAAGAAGAAAATCAAGTTAAACTAATCTAGAATGATGGTGGGTACCTTGCCTAAGCCTTTCTTGTTAAGGATCAGTATTTATGTCTCATCCACAAGAGAGATTTAGAGCTCCTATTTGTTGATTGACAAGAGAGGGTTTCGGTGAAGGCAACTGGGGGCATGTTCTTGGCAAATCGCAGAAGCTATGGCCGGTGGGTTATTATTAATCTCAGAATCTTTTGACATTCTAAGACAGGCTGATTGAACAATCAGTGATATGATGGCTTTCCACTCCTTCCTCGAAGCCTGAACTGCACCCAGACAACCGAAACCAGCAACAGTCGAAAGTTTCTAAAATCTTTACATGCCATGGATCTGTTATCGATGGCTGGGGAGTTAGCTTGTCTTATCAAGGATATCTTACCTTGTAAACATATTATTCTGTCAGCAAGAGAGACATTTATCAGTTTCCTTGAAACATAAATTGGAGTTATTTTATCAGTGCAGTATAGTCACATTTGGCAGATTTATGTTACTGTATGATATGATCCTTATTTGTCTTTTGGTCTCTAAGTTGCAAAAATAAAGGATCAGAGGATATTTTGTAGCTTAAGCCTATGGTGTCCTACCATCACATGCTCCTTCACTAGCTTGCTGATATTTTTGGTTTAATGCATGAATCTGTTGGAGAAGGGGATTATTGTCATCTCATTTTAGAACGATATCAGAATTCATCTATACCTCCCATCTTGGTGAGTGATATCTTAAAGTGGCAATTTGGAGAAACTCAGAGTCCAGGTATGTATCATTTGCACTCAATCACTGAATTTGTGACTACTAAAGACAGCAAGAAGACATGTGTTTATCTTCCTGTCGTATTTATGGACCGGTGTCTTAAAGCAGTTCTGTCAGAATCTCATTTATTTTTTATATGACCAAGGAAGATGTAACCTCAACTGTATGTTGGACCATTATCTCTGGTACAAGAGTCCAACAAGTTCTTTTTTGAGTCATATTTTTTGGTTGGGTTGTCTTCCTGGTTGAGGAGCAACATCAAGTTATCTTAGTAGTTGGAGTATCTCTCCCTTGACTTGGGAACTCAACCCTTTTTCAGCCCTGTACTTGAAAGATCTTCTTGGCAACTGTCCACTTAAATCATGATGAGATTCAACCCTTGAGGATATGATCCATGACCTTCATAGCTTTTCTGAGCATAAAGAAAGAAGACAGCTACACATCAGGTACTTCTATCATTTGTTTTTGCTAACTTCTAAGGTAAAGTTCAGATCTTATTATGCTAATATTTACATCTGCTTTAAGTTCAAGTTAATATTCAGAAATATTTTTTTTTGTTCATAATCAATCCTAGTTAAAGTCTGTTCTCCTTATAGCATGTTCAGATTCGCATTTTCAGTATTTCATCTACTTCAGAATTTTGTTTTAAGTGCTGATCTGTATGTACAGTAGTGATCAAATTTAAAAGTTATTACTGCTTTCTCTTTTCCCTAAAAATTCTAACAACAAATTTGTATATCCTTCTTACAACATATAAATACATCAGTATTATATTGTCGAAGATCAAATACATAACAAATTTATAACGGCCAACTCCATTACATTTTAAATGTGAGAAAAACAATGATCATATGCAAACAGCATGATAGTTGAATAAAGAAAACTAACCTGGACAGCCCTTCGAGCAACATCCACAAAACTCTTCTGATCTTTTTGGCGCTTTACTCTTTCCCTTTTCAATTCCTCCCTTTCTCTCTCAAGTGTTTTCTCTAAAATCTATGGTTTATAAAAGTTAGAACTTAGAACTAACATATATATTTTGGTAAGACAATTAAAGAAAATAAACAAAATCTCCATTCAGGCAGACCTGTATCCTTGTATCTCTTTCCTTTAACATGTTTTCGGAATCCTTCAGAGCCTGTTCATGCTGGGCTGTCATCTCCTGACGAATAACAGATTCCTGATGCTTTGAGAGCTCACCCACTACCTTTTTGCCTGTAAATAATATTTTAATGTTAAGTTTATTGGAGCAAAAACAAGGTGATGGACACACTATAGAGAACAGAATTGTAATACTAGGAGATTTTTTGCCAAACCAGAACTTGATCTCATTTCTTCAATCTGTTTGGCCAAAGCCTGTCTTTCCTTGTTTAACTCGTCTTTCTCCTTAGTCAAAGAGTCAACTCTTCTCTGGAATGAAAACCAAAGTCCAGTAAGTTGGGCATCATTAATTAATCCCATGAGTTATCTTCAGCCTGTTCAAGGTCATTTCATGTAGCTAAAACTCGATCATCAGAAACACTATATTGCTGAATGTAGATCTATTGTGCGAATTCTGTCTTGAAAATCACCAAGGTAAAATCTGTCCTGAAAAGGATTCTTGGACTACTGACTTTCTACTTATTAATTTATATTATAAGAACAACTCAAGCTTTGACCGATAAAAAAAGTGCAAAGAAAGAACGTTTGGCACCTTCTGTAAAATCAATTGCTTCTTATGCCTTTCAGCTTCAGATTTAAGAGTTGCCTGCCAGAAGAGAAGACAGAGTTAAGTCTCCAAAGCGAAGCCTGAAATTGCATTACCTGAAACTTTAACATTGTCACATCAAACAAGAACTTTACCTCAACCTGCGAAATTTCCTGAAGCTTCTTTTCCATTTCAGAAAACTTGACCTCTGTAGAGACGACCTCTTCCTCCAAATTAGATATTTTCTTTTGCTTTTCTGCTATCAGTTTTCTCCCCGAATCCACTTCTGTAGTCATAGCTTCAGACTTCTCCTATATTGATGCCCATTGTAAAATTAGTTGCACTATTAATCGGAACATTCAACATATTTACATTTTCAAATTAGAATTAAATAAGCAACAACAATGTGTCTAGAAGTGTATGTGACTTATATATCCCCCATTAATGAAATCATTTTAAGGGCAACAGAGAATGCCAAAGCAAAAGAAAGCTCCAAATAATAAATGTTCTTTTGGAATACTGAGAAAATAGATCTAGTAACTTAGTATATACCAGGGATTAAGCTACCCTAACAAAGGTGAACACTAGGAAAGGGAGTAATTCATCTATTAGGTCAACATAAATGGGGATAAGTAAGGATGATTCCCAGCACTTGATGCAAATTATAGTTTTGCACTCCATTACTCAGGGTTTTTGTAGTAAGACTCAAAACTATACCTTTTTTCCCAAGTGACCAAGGTATGGGGGCTGATACGGGAATGCAACTTTTGAAATCAGGGTGCCGGGGAAGTTGGCATAGTTCAAATATAAATTTTATACATATAAAAGAAATCGAAAACAGAACTGAAATTAACATGAGTCACAAAAACTTAAAACATGTAGCAATATAATTCTTCATTCATACAATAATGATTTTCAGATTGGAATGAAGAAGAATAAAAGTGAAAATATCAAAATATTAAAATCTGAAACTGAAAGTGAAAGTGAACAGTGGAAAAGCTGGGAATCTGAAGAATGAAGCTGTAAAAAGGGGAGTTCTGGTGTTAAATATCTTCTGTGGGCCACGACTAACATCTCCCTGCAAAAGAATCAAACTCTTAAAATAACTTCCTTGAAATATTCATGGAATATATTACAAGGCGCAAATCAGATCTTAAATCAGATCATTGGGCATGAAGGTTGCAGATCACAACTTAAAAATGGGAATACCAGGCATGGAATTAGACCATGCAATCATTCCCCAAGTTTAGTCGGGGAAGCCTTCCCTCGACCAGGACGTAGTATATGTTAGAATATAAGACTTACTTGATGTAATAAAGTTACAGTTTAAAAGTGACTTAGGTCAATTAAATGCTACTGTACTCATTGCTCGATAAAAGAGACTCATTGCTATTGTACTCAATGGCTGGATGCTAATATTGAATATCATTTTCATCTCCATCTCTATTAGGGTTTCAGCCTACCTAAGTTTTTGTGCATTCTTTATTGTTCTATCTGTTCATTACATTAACCCAAGGCTTCATGGTTCATTCTTTGCCGAATCATTAACTGCATGCCATTGTTGTTCATTGCTAATTGTAACATGGTACTAGAGAATATGAGCAGCATGGCCTAGCCGTGATTCAAAGGAGTCTGAAGCCGTGGTGTACTCTATCAAATGTACGAGAGCCCGTACTCAAATTGTCGAGCTACCAGAGTATTTTCCGTGTAAGAGAGCTGCTGCATAGAGTGAAGAGAACCACCACAATTTTAGGGGAATAAATAGGTGGTATAGCCTTAAAACCGTAGATAGAGGTAGTAGTTGGAAGGTTAGATATTTTCAATCAAACCTAAACAAAGAATGTTAACCTAGAGATAAGAATACATTTTCTTTCTGAAAAGGAAATCACGTATAAAAGGGTCTAGGTTTATTTGATCAAACCTTTAGTTGATTCGACCAATCCACCCTTAGGATGGGATGCTCTTTGAGGGGAATAAATAAATAGATTTGCTTTCTTAAAACCCAAAGGCAAGGGATAATGATCAGTACATATAAGAAGGTTATAGATCTGCTTTCTTCAAACCCAAGACTAGCATTTAGATTCGCTTTCTTCAAACCCACCAATTACTATTGAACTTGTGACTTTGAAAGTTAAAGCAAAGCCTTTATGGCGATGCACTAACCAACTAAGAAAACACCTCACTCTATTTCCTTTTCTTAAAAACTTAAGTGTCGGCTTAGCTTTATAGAATCAAGGCCCAGAATGCCCAAGTGTCGCACAACAACCAGTACACACGCACCCAGAAGCAACGACCTAGACAGGCCGACCTCCCCTGAGTACTGAACTTGTACCTAGCAATAGCCAATATTAAAGAGACATCAATGCAATACAAGAGGAGGCCTAAATTGAAACTTGACACTTGCCACACCCTACTAATTATATCAACTGGATCAACTGTTTTGGATGGTATTTTGGGAGTTGTAAAGTAAAGAGTTGCCATATCTGCTGACTAGTAGAACATTGTGTCACTGCCACAACCTCTTGATTTTCCACGACAACCTGTTGAGTTGTCATATGGTGTGAGCCATTGCCAAATCCATTGACGGAGCCATCAATTTTTGGAGAGCTCTTGCCAATCCATAGCATCAAATTGTTGGGTGCTTCCCTTAACCAGATCGATCTAGATTGGGGCACTCAAGATATAGGATTGATTGCAAAATGATTTATTCATCATGCCGCATCACACTCAACCTCAGATCAACCCCATGTTGATGTTTCTAGTAGCTGCAGGAGGTATTCACTTCTAGGACAACCTTTCTTATAGGAGAAGATGCCAAGACGTCAAAGGAAAACCACTGAAAGAATTAAAGAAGCCCCAGAAGAAATCTATTGCTCCAAGAGTAAAGTTGGCCTGCCAGAAAAAATAAAGTAAATATATATTTTTCAGAAAGGACAAGTCGTTCCCATTGGAAAATGTTCACTAGTCAGTTTAGTATAAATAAGGTAGGCACCCTTCTCATTTGACGCACTCTCTCTCCCATAATCATAGCGCAAGTTTGCAAGAGAGTTGCAGCTGCAGCTGCAACTACTGAAGGAAGGAAGGTGCAAGTCTATATCGCTCAGTCTTGGTGGTGCGCTAGAGGTGGACTAGTACTCTAACACTCTAGCTAGGGTTTACATTGTTGAGTTCTCCCCTTGTTGAGATAAGTATTGTTGGATTCTTTATTATTGGTTTGCTCTAGTGAATAGAGCTTGTTCTTGGTTATTCTGTCTTTGGCATGGATTTTCTCTATAAGAAAAGGTGTAGGGTTTTCTCCCCTTGTGTAGAAGGGTTTCCCAATATAACTACTATGCTTTGCTCAAGGGTGGCACTTGAGGATGCCTATGGTTCGGTGGCAATGAAAGAGCATTGCCTATGGAAAAACGATCAGCCCCATAATTTTGTTTTGTAATTTGTGCTTGGTTAATCTTCTTGAGATCTGAGTTATTTACTACAGTTAGTCTAGTATTCAAAAATTTAATAGAAGTCACCAGTAACTTCCCCTCAGGTCTCGGAACAAACCTCCCACACATCATTCTTCATGATGGAATTGTACACTTCCACCATGGCATCCTTCCAAACCTGTTGATCTGTTGCCTCCTCAAAAGTGGAAGGCTCAGACTCACTGATGTTTCTCACCATCGCTAAATAGCTACAAAATCTCTCTGGAGGTTTACTCTCCCTCACAGCCTTCCTAAGATTCCCCACAAATCCCTGAGCTTCCTTCAAAGTGTCTTGAATCCATTTAGCTTCCTCTTCTCTGAAGTAGCATCCTGTGGAGGGGACTCCTCCTCCTCCTCAATCCCACCACCAGAAGACTGAGTACCTGAAGATGATGATCATGTGGTCGTCTAAGAACCAGTAGACTGAGAAACAGTACCATGTGAACTAATAATCTGTGACTCTGTCACTTGTGAACCGGTCCTCCCTGAAACTAGTGGCCCAGAACTCTGTGTCACTGTACTCTGTGATTGACTCACCTGAATTTGAGGGGCCTGTTGCTCCCCCTGCTCAACATCCCATGACCTCCTAAAGGCTCTATCCTCTTCAAATCTCACATATCATTGCACAATTGTCTTCCTCAAAGAGGGGATGTATATGGGGAAAGCCTTTGAGGTCTCGCTATACCCAACAAAAATTCCCTTTTCTGTCGTGGGTTCTAGCTTTGTCCTCTTCTCAGAAGGGACATGTGAATATGTAAGGCAGAAGGGACATGTGAATATGTAAGGCACCCAAAAATCCTGAAGTGCCCAACCTCAAGATTCTTCCCAGAGAAACCCTCCTGAAGATTCTTGTTCCCCAAAACTCTGTGTGGACTCCTGTTCTACAGATAAACTGCAGTGTTGCATGCCTCGACCCAAAGAAAGAGTGGTAGCCCCTGATCATGTAACATGGCCCCCGCAACTCCAACTATGGCCCTGTTCTTCCTCTCAGCAACCCCATTCTGCTACGGGTTGTAAGGAACTGTCAATTCTCTCTTAATGCCCTCTCTTGCACAGAAGTCATTGAACTCATTGGAGGTATATTCACCCCCATTGTCTGGTCTCAACACTTTGATTTTCTTCCTTATTTGGTTCTCCACAAGAGCTTTGAACTCTTGGAACCACTTGAAGACCTGTTCATGAAGAAAATCCAAGACTTCCTGGAGAAGTCATCCATAAAAGTGACATAATACTCAAATCCACTCAAAGATACAAAAGACATAGGACCACATACATTAGAATGAATCAGATCAAGAATACTTGCTACTCTGTTGTCACTGCTTGGAAAAGCAGTCTTGGTGTACTTCCCCAGTGCACACCTTCTGGTGTTCTGTACTCTGGTACTCCGGTAACAATCTCTCTCAATATCCTCGAAGCCCCATGATGCAAATGGGCCATCCTCCTATGACATAGTTCACAAAGGTCACTGTTGTTGGTACTATGTATCAATGCTCTAGCTGGTTGAAACATGAGTTTGTACAGCCTCTCATGTCGGATCCCAATCACTTTAGCCGAAGTGATACTGGATCCCTTTGGATACAGGAGCACCTTTCCATCACGGAATAACACCTCATATCCCCTATCCTCAATAGTGGAAACTAATATCAAGTTCTTCTTCAAGCCTGGAACATATAGGACATCTCTCAACGACATGGGTGGTAGGGACTCCCTCTGAAAGGATACTATCCCACTACCAATTTCCTTGACCACTGAGTCATCTCCAAGTACCACCTCAAGATCCCCAATCTCTATAAGATCTATGAAAAACTCACGAACACTTGTCATATGGCAGGAGGCTCCGTTATCAATATACCAAATACTCGTAGATGTTGCTCTAGAGGAAAGACACACCAACAATGAATACTCCTTCTCGAACCTGTGGGAAAACTCCTCCACATTTGATGAAGTTGCAGTCTATTTTTCTTCTTATTAGGACACTGTCCAGCATAGTGCCCAAACTTGTGACATGCAAAGCACTTGACTTTCACTGTCCAGCATAGTGCCCAAACTTGTGACATGCAAAGCACTTGACTTTTCTCATGTCCTTCTTCCCTTCACTTTTCTGCTTGTTCCCACCCTTGGAACCCTTTTTGGACTTCTTCTCGCCTTTAGTTGCAAGTGTCAGATTCTCCTCATCATTACTATTGGATGAACTCCCCTGCACATATCCTCTTTGAGATTTGTCCTGTATGAAGTCATCCCAAAGACTATCCCACTTGGGCAGATTTTCCCTTGCAACAATGCTCTCAACAAAGATAGCCCATTGTTTGGTCACCCCATTCAAAGAAGTCCTCACAAGTTCATTGTCAGCAACAACCTCCCCAACAACACCAAGTTCATCCCTCACTTGAGTTATCTTGGTAAGATAGGTGGCAACATTTTCATTCTTGGTCATTTTAATGACCTTCAATTTTTTCCTCAATACCATTTTTCGGTTTTCATTGGAACTTTGGTAAAATTTGGTTAAGGAATCCCACATCTCATGGGCATTGGATTTCCCTGTAAAATGTAGAAGCACGTGGTCCTTGATGGCATCAAGGATGATCCTTTTAGCCTTAATATTCTTCTTATTGTAAGCGGCCAAAAGAGTAGCATCTGTAGGCACCGTCACAGGATTCGTTTGTGTGTTCTCCACAATGTCCCACAACTCACACTCCTACAGAAACAACACAATCTATTCCTTCCATGAACTGAAATTAGCAGCCCCATCCAATCTGTTCTCAACCCTCAAACCAGTGGCCATTGACTCTCACAACTGAAACACAAGTCCAAAATCTTTGCTTGGTGAGTTACCTCTCTCCCTCAACAAAATTCTATGTTCTCTATTCTGTTGCAGCTCTGATACCATGTAAAAATTCTGAACCCCAACCCGGTTTCAAGTCTCAATGAGTTTACTCATAGTTTAATGCCCAACCCACATTGCATTATCAGCTGCAAATTAATTAGTATGAACAAAACTCATAACTGGAAACACATGGAGGCATTTACAGCAATGTAGAACAGAAATAAAAACTCATACCCAGAAAATTAAACACGAACTTTTGGTCAAAATAGACCCTGGAAAACCCTCAAGGGAAAAACAAATGAGAGAGGGGCTTTTATTATTTTCAAAGCTCTGAGAAATAATTCTTTTACAGCAGAATGCAACAGCATTAAATATCAGACTTATCTCGAAATTCATACCACCACAAACAGCTCCTTGATTTTTGTTGCCAAAAATCCATGGCACAAAAATCCATACAGTGTACGGCTGTCACAGTAATAAATGCTATATAAACTGCCTTGAAATTCATGCCTGCTTTGCTGTCTCTCTTTTCCAGAAATTTGACTGCTGAGTTCCTCGATTTCTGTGCCAAACTCACCCAAAAATTTGTACAGTCCACCTCCTCAATTTGTGTCAATCTACAGTTGTACGGTCTGCTCAAAATCTGTACAGTACAGCCTCCATTCATTGTTGTACTTTCTCTCCTCGTTTTGTGTGCCAGAACCTGCCTTGGAATGTGTGCTTTTGGCTGCAAATGCACCACTCTTTCTCAGCTTGACTCTCTCTCTCCCGCACTCTCAAATGCTCATGAAGAATGCCAAACGAGTGCGCCCTCTTTTCCTAGATAGACTCATGAGGGGAAGGTGAAGAGTCACATGATCCAATGGTGGAGTTAGATCTTGGGCCATTGAGATCAATGGTGATGATTTAATTGTCTTTCAAGTCACCCACTTCACAAATATTCTCAAGTCACTTTTAACTTTATTTCTCATAAAGTTAATGTGCTAGGGACCACCTTGGACACTTTCTCACATGTTAAGCGCCTAGGTGATGTGAGAAACACTTGTCCTAGGTACACTTTTTAACAAGGCTGGAGCTCAACGGTTCTACGTTCACCCAAATTGTAAGTGAGTTGATCTCTGCAACTTTCAGGTATGACTCTCATAACTCGTTCCTCGTGTTGATTATGCAATACTAAAATGAAATGGTAGCTACTATTATTGTTTATAGATGCTGAGTTTTTATTATGCATGTTGATTTTACTGATTTGACTATTACAGCTAAAAATACACTAACAAATCAATGCTTTCACTAGAGCCACAAGTAACTTTGGCAAAAACCTAGCAAATATTGCAAGAGATGTGAACCAACCACGTAAGCAATTCCAAAGTTTTTTAAAGTTTAGTTGCTTAAAATTTAAATACTTGAATTCTTAGCCAATGTCACCATCTAATTTGTTGAATTAACTTTGTCTTTGCAGCACATTGGTGGGAGTCATTTGGTAGCTAATTTCCTCCATTGCAAAAGTTTGCAATTTGAATCCTGAGACAAACTAACAGTGCTTCCATGTGTGAGTGCAATTGGTTTGTCTTTGAGTGGATTCACATGAAGAAGAGAAACCATTTGGAACAAAAACAGTGAAATGATCTCATATTCATGCAGCAGAACCTCCTGCTAAGGCACAACCAATTACTGAACAAAAGACATGATACAAATCTCATTGTGTTGGATGCTATTGATCCAACCTCAAAATAGGTAGAGGAGACTTCCCAGCCAAGGCTGTTGGGAGCGGGAAGCAGAAGCAGAGAGCGAAATCGGGAAGTAGGAGCAAGAAGCACAATTTTCAAAAATATCCGGGAGCGGGAGCGTTTCGGGAGTGTTTTTTATATAATACATATTTTGATGCATATATATAAAACAAACATGCAGAATGTTGAATCAATGCAAAAAACATGAAAACATAGATATAAGATCATTTAACTATTGGATTAG
>CBVK0103425617.1:0-34564 GCA_900067695.1 Picea abies | reverse complement strand
TTTCCATAGTTCACTTTATGTCCCTCAATTCACCCACAAAGTGAATTAATAGTCACTTTTCACTCAAGTGACAAATTTCACCCTTTTGACTTGGGAAAATGTCAAAGTGAAATTAGACAAAGTATAAGGCACAATGGCTCAAATATTTCCCTCTTGTGGTAAGAGACCCACAACCACAAGGGGACCACTTCCCAAAGTACACCAAAACTCAACACAAGCAAGGCTCCAATGCAAGGACACTCCATGAGATGTGTCCAATGCTCCTACAAGCCTCCAAGGACTCCAATGCTCCTCCTAGACCATGTGATCCATTGGGTCCACTCCACCTGCATGAACACTATAGCAACCCAGGCATCCCCAAGTCCAACTCCATGCCTTTATGCAAGCATGCAAGCCAACCTATGATGTCTAGGTCTCGATGCCCTCTCCAAAATGCCAAACCTTACTTCTCCAATGCAAAGCATCCTCTCAAGCAAGCAACCAAAATCCATGTGGCCATCATCAAGAATGTCCCCAAGTTGTCTAAAGATCTCCAATGCTCCAAGGAAAAATGTCATGCAAGCATCCAATTGAAGTGAAGCAACCACCGAGTAAGCCACCCAAGTGCAAGTCCATCACAGACCATCCATGGGTGCTAATCATACACCATGAACCCCATGTTTCATGAAGCACCCCTAAGCATGGCGTAAACACTTTCGAAGTGTTACAACAGAAATCTAGCACCCCTACATGATGTAGAGTCCCAAGCAATAAGTATTAGCTTTGTGTAACTCGTGAAGGCTACCCACTGTCACCTTGTTAGAATTTGTGTAGCAAAGCATAACAGTAATATCTTTTAAATTTCAATGAGTAAAACAACTAGATCTACTGTTCAGACATCAATCTTCTCTTACTTAACCAGTGTATAGATAAAGAGTAAGAGTGTAGAGCAAATCTGGACTTCAATTTAAATATAAATATACAGATCTAAACTCAAAAACAATCTGATCACTAAACAATCAATCAAACTGTATAAACAGAAAGGTAAACTCAATATACAATTCAGATCCAATAGTTGTCAAATGCTGAAACACAAATCTAGATAGGCCAATATGTTCTGCAATCAAAACAAAGTTCAGGTCTGAAGGAGATAAGTAGGTAGCTTACTTTGTCTTGAAATCTTACCTCTGAAGAGGTTACAGCCACCATGAGAGATGAAGAACCATTTGTAATTATGCTCGGGTAAAGTCTAGGTCATAGGTCCACCTTATAGGTTGAATCTCTATCCAAGATATGAAATACTTTCTTGCCACCAAAGGAATGAAACCAAAAGGACATCACACAGTCAAACCCTCAAACAGAAATGGCTCAAATCATTCAAAACCCACACAAGAAGAAAACAGTGGATAAACCCTCACTCTTGTGGCTTAAAAGAAATGCCCCACAGTAGTATAGAAGAGACTGCACCCTACAGGCTCATCACAGCAGCAAGAGAAGCCACATCTCAAAAAACAAACTTACCAAGAGGGGTCGTACCTCATACACCCCACACAGCAGATAAGGAAGAGGGGCCGCACCCTATACAGTTTTAACACAGCAGAAAAGGAGAGGGGCTGCACCTCACAGTCAGCCCTCAAAGAGAGCCACGGCCACACCACAACAACCTGCAACAGAAAAGGAAGAGGTCGCAACAATAGGGGACTTCACCAGCAGAAGAGGTCGCGGCAATAGGAGGCTTCACCACCAGAAGAGGCCGCTACTTCAACAGAGAAAGAGCCACAGCAAGGAGAGGATCTGTTCACCCTACAGCAGCAAGGAAGGAGGGTCGCACTAGCTGCCACCCTACAACAGCAAGGAAGGGCAGACCTCAAAGGAGAGGCCGCAGCAGCCTCAGAGAAAACCTAAAGGAGGGCCGCAGCAACAACAGAAGCAACAATTATAATGTATGTTGAAAAGAGGAGGGTAGATCTCTTTTTATACTTTAGGCTAGGGGTTATAAACCTAGGAGTTAGGCTAGGGGTTAGAGTAAGGATAATAATTAAAAATGATATTTAGAAAATTAACATATTCAATTAATATAAATATTAATTAAATATGTTATAAATTAAATCATTTAATTAATAGCCCCTAAAGCCAATAACCCTTAAAACCAAAATAAACAAAAACCCCAAATAAGTACAAGCAAGGGTGAAGAGGGTTTAGGAGGGGTTTACAAGGTGGCAATACTCGTTCATTCATATTCATGGTGATCTTATTACTTTATCATCATTGCATATGGGACTTATCCCTCATGTGGTTATGTCCTTCTTTAAAGGAAGGTCATGCACCAACAAAATACTTGATCGAGGATCAAGTAGCCCCAGAACTTTTTTCGGGGTCTTATCCACCAAGGTCAAAGACCAAGGATCAACCCATGCCATATGCATGAGTACCCTAGACTATGTCCAGGGGCCCTAGGCTTATCTAGGGGCTTTAACTGCTTGGTCCTAGACCAAGAACCCCAGTCATCTACTAGGGGCCCTCTCAAGGGTCTTTACTGCTTGGTACCAGACCAAGAACCCCAGTCATCTACTAGGGGCCCTCTTAGGGGTCTTATCCACCAAGGTACAAGACCAAGGATCAACCCATGCCTCGAGCATGGGTACCCTGGACATTTCCAGGGGCCCTAGACATATCTAGGGGCTTTAGCTGCTTGGTCTCACACCAAGAACCCCAGTCATATACTGGGGGCCCTTACAAGGGTCTTTTGCCATGGCACTGTCTATTTGGTCCCAGACCAAGTACCCCAGGAGTACACTGGGGGCCCTAGATCTCGTCTAGGGTCTTATCCATCCTCCCGGAGAATGGCTCTTGCAGCTGCTATAAATTTAACACACCTCAGTAGCTATTCCTCTCTCTTTAGGTTGGCTCTTCTACAACTCAAGGGGGGCTTCCTTAATGATAGGATTCCTAAGCCTATAGAATGGAGGCACAAAGTGATTTTGAAGAGTAATCCTTAACAAAACAAGGTTGTTGTGGTATATAAAATGGGAAAATGAATGGTGTGAGAAGGAAAGATGAAGGAAAACCCCAAGATCAAGTGACTAATCACACCTTGGGAAAATAGAGTCAAGGGAGCATAGATCAAAGAGGGCAAGTGCAAGAAAATGTAAGGCAATAGGGGCCACTTTGCATGTCACAAATCAGCTTTAGATTGTTGATCTTTATAGCAGAAAATTACCTTGGAAGGCTAAGGGTGCCATACTTAAGCGTTATATAAGTGAGGTTATGTTAATCTAGCAAAAAATTAGGTTTATTAGATGGTAGGAATCAGGATAACATAACAACAATAAAATAAAGAGGGCATGAAACCTCACATTACTATATCCAAATGAAGCATAATTCATTACAAACCATAACATGCTACAAGGGTTTCCTAATATAAAAATATACATGTGGAAAATAAGGGTGCAAAAAAAAACCTCACATAAAAATGATATACATCCAATCTTCCATTAGGCTCCAAGCATGTGAAGTACAAATGAATTCCAAGGGCAGAGCTCCTCAATCCCCAAAATCCCAATAACCATTACAATGGACAGAGAGCTCCTCAATCCCAAAAATACCAACAACTATTACAATGGACAGAGAGCTCCTCTTGATAGAGTGAGTCTCTTCTCTCATACAAAAAAAAAATCAGTATTTGCTAACTAACCCCATGACAAGTCAAAGAAATATTATAAAAATGGAGTTACCGAGATCCCTTCTCAATCCATGGTTGACCATGTCACATGTGGACCAAAGCCTCTCTTAGAGAATGCGCCCTCCTCCTAAAAGTAGGAAAGAGATAGCATGAAAAGTCTCGATTCTCAAAGAGAGGGCATAAAAAATAGGCATGATAGCTAGGTCATCATGCAAGATGTCCACATGAAATTTGCCCTCCCAGATGGATGCATGCAAAATATAATAAAATAATGTCAAACCTAGGAAGATGTGCTCAAGGGTCCACCTAGAAGAGCTCACAAAGTGCGTCGTCCAAGGTGCATGATGTTAGATACCTATCCTTGGGATTATGGTATATTGTAAATATTAATTTAGGATAAATATGAAGAGTCATAGGTGAATAGGAAGAGTCATTCGGACCTCTTAGAAGATGAAACCAAAGGTCACTTCTTATTGTATTTATGTATGGATCACTTTAATGAAATGTAATTCAATCTGAGGAGTTACTCCATGCCCAGCCTATCAGTGGTATCAAAGCTCTTGTTGTTTTTTATAACTCCATGATCTACTTCTCTTCTTTGCCCTTTGCCAAATCTCTCATTTCGTGAATTCATGTTGGCCTGGTTAACATCCAATTGACCAGACACATTGACATCCTGAATAGATTCACGAATAGAGATGACCTCTAAATTGCTCATTCTCCTTTCTGGCCATCATCGCCCATACCTTCCAATCTGTTTATGGACCCATTGTGAGTTCGAATTGTTGAATTTTTAATGCTTAGCTCAAGCACATGTAGTTTCTTTCAATTTAGAATGAACTTGAACCATAAACAATGCAGCAATACATTATACAATAGTTGCAATAACCAAGATCACAAGAAGAATAACCATGCACAAGACACAAGAAGTTATCCTGGGAAAACCCTTCTCAAACAAGGGAAAAACCCAACAATCCTTTGCTATAGAGTCAAGAGAAGATCACCCTTTCACCACAAACCCTAGCGCACCCAAGAGGGTGCTCTATGACCAAGAAAGCTAGCGCCTAAGAGAAGTGCACACCAAATTTCAGATCTCGACAATGTGTGTTGTGAGAATGAGATATGGTCCACAATGGGGATGTATCTCTCTTATAAATACATGACCTAACTCATCAAATAGATGTGTCTATTGGCACAATAGGGTCGACTTGTACAACTCAATAATATAATTAATCTTTTACACAATATTAATTTTCTTTACATGGTGGGGCCGACTTGTACCTTCACAATACAAAATTAGGATTTCACAATAATCTTACTCTTAGACAATATAGCAAGGGATCTCACAAACATCCTCTAGTGCTCTGCCACTAGGGACAAGTCCACATGTGCTCAACCACAGGGGCGTCACCCTCAACGGATCAACTCAACTAAATCCATAGGAGTACGAACTGTAGAGCCATCTCAAGTCAATTCAACTAAGTCCATAGGAGTCCGACAGGGGACCATCTCAAGTCATCTCAACTCGGTCCAGAGGAGCACAACAAGAGACCACACACGTCATCTCAACTCAGTCCAGAGGAGTATGACTCTCCCATCACATGGGCGTTCTCACAAATCATCTCAACTCAGTCCAGAGGAGAACGACCTGGAGAATGTCTCACAAAGCTGCAATCATCAACACTCCCTCTCAACTAGGGAGGCATTCTCCACCAGGCCAAATCTTTCACGGAAGTACTCGAACTTCGTCTTGGCAAGCGGTTTGGTGAAGACATTTGCAACTTGCTCGTGTGTAGAAAGGTACTACACATGTACTGCTTTCCTCTGCACCATATCTCTGATGTAATGTTATTTGATCTCAATGTGTTTCAATTTATCGTGAAACACGGGATTCTCTGAGAGCTTCACATAGCTCTAGTTATCACAATGGATAACGGTGGAATCTATCTCATGTCCAAATAAGTCTGCAAGGTGCTTGCGAAGCAACACTGCTTCGCAGACTGCCACACATAATGCAATGTACTCTGCTTCTGCAATACTCAAAACCACAAAAGTTTGTTTCCTGCTGCACAAGGAAACCATGGCAGATCCCAAGGTAAAACAACAACCAAAGGTGCTCTTCCGGTCCACTGCGCTCTCTACCCAATCTGCATCGGCATATCCCTGCAATCTCATGTCTACACCGGAGGCATATCTTAGTCCATAACCAACTGTGCCTCATAAATATCTCAACACATGCTTCACTGCTATCCAATGTGTTTGTCTCGGCTAACTCATAAATTGGTTGAGTACACTCACTACATAGCATATATCAGGTCTGGTGTTAACCAGATATCAATGATCCAATCAGTTGTCTATAAAGATGTGGATCAATCTCGTCTGAATCGAAAGAAGTCTCACTAAGTTTCTTCAGATTCATCACCATCGGTGTAGGCATGGGCTTGCACTTTGTCATCCCGAATTTCTTCAATATCTCCACTGTGTATTTCCCTTGACTCGGGAAAATCTCATTAGTCCTCTACCACACTTCTAGTCCCAAGAAGTAGTGCATCATACCAAGGTCCTTCATCTCGAATTCAGAAGCCAATGCACGCTTGCATTCAACAATAAGGCTTTCTGAACCGGTGAGGCATAAGTCATCAACATATAGGACCAAAATCAGGCACTCGTCACCAACAATGTTGTAGTATAGGTTGGGATCAGCAACACTCTTGTTGAAGCCCAAACTCATCAAGTATCCATCAATCTTCTCATACCATGCACGAGGTGCATGCTTTAGTCCATACAAGGCTTTCTTCAACTTGCACACATGAGACTCCTCATGTATCACGAATCCATTTGGTTGCTCAATGTAAACTTTGTCCTCAATCTCTCCATTGAGAAAGGTTGTCTTCACATCCATCTAATGTAATCTCCAACCCATGGATGCGGCAAGGGCAATAATCGTACCGATGGAAGTGTATCGAGCAACAGGAGCAAATGTCTCCTCATAATCTATTCCCTCCACTTGAGAGAATCCTCTAGCCACAAATCTCGCTTTGTACTTCTCGACACTTCCATCAGCTGCATGTTTGATCTTATAGACCCACTTGGAAGTCACTACAGAATTCCCTTTCAATCTCGGAACAATATCCCACACATCAATCTTCATGATGGACTGATGCTCTTCGGTCATGGCATCTTGCCAAACCTGTTGACATGTTGCTTCTCCATGACAAGAAGGCTCAGTATCAATGATGTGGCCCATAGCTGAAACATAGCTCGAAAATCTCTGTGGTCTCTTGCTCTCTTGGAATGTACCACGAGGAGTTGCATGTCCCTCTGCCTCCTGTAGAGTCTATCAAGCCCATGCAGGCCTCTTCTGGCCTACTACAATGTCTCTCAGAACATCAACTGGAGCTATGGGATCAACTGGATCAACTGGATCAGTAACTATTTCCCTCTGAACTGTTGAAGGGGGAGAAGGTATTGTCTCTTCCTTCTTCTCGCTGTCAATCTCCATCTGAGATTCTCTAGATCTTCGAAAGGCTATCTCTTCCTCAAAGGTGACATCTCTGCTAACTTTGATTTGTCTCTGACCAGGGATGTAGATCCGGTATGCCTTCGAAGATTCAGTGTACCCCACAAATGTACCCAATGCCTAAAGGGTCTAGCTTGGTCCTCTTTTCCTTGGGTACATGAATGTATACTGGACACCCAAATATCCTGAAGTGTCCAACCTTAGGCTTCACTCCGGTGAAAGCTTCTTCGAGAGTCATGTTCTTCAAAATCTTATGAGGACTCACGTTCTGAACGTACACAACTCTCATGGATGCCTCTCTGCCCACAGAATCATAGCTCTGCCCACAGAATCATAGGTAGATTCTGATCATGTATCATTGCTTTGGTTGCCTCAACAATGGATCTGTTCTTCCTCTCTGCAACCCCATTCTGCTGAGGGTTATAAGGAACGGTGTACTCCCTCTTGATCCTTGCTTCAATACAGAAATCCCTAAAATCCCTGGAGGTGTACTCTCCTCCATTATCTGATCTCGGCACCTTGATCTTCCTCCCGGTCAGGTTCTCAACCTGAGCTTTAAACTCTTGAAATCTCACAAGGATTCCATCCTTGGTCTTCAAGAAGTAAATCCACGTCTTTCGAGAGTGATCATCGATGAAGCGCACATAGTACAAATATTCGCTCAAGGAAGCAACAGTCATGGGTCCACAAACATCCTGTATGTATCAAGTCCAAGATCCCCTTGGATCTACTGTCACTGCTCGAAAAGGACCCCTTGACATTCTTGCCAAGAACACAACCTCTGCAAACGCCATCATGCTCAATATGTATCTCTGGAAGGCTTGTCACCATCTTCCCCAGAGCGGGAAGGGCTCTATAATGTAAATGAGCAAGTCTCATATGCCATAGCTCACTCAAGCTGATAGTATCATGTAACAAGGCCTGGACTGGTCAAACAATCAATCTGTACAAATTGTTTTCTCGAATACCAATCACCCGGGCAGAATCCATGTGTGAGTTCTTGTGCCATGCAAGAACTTTTCCTTCAGAGAAAATAACCTTGTAGCCTTTATCCTCTAAGGCAGAAACAGAGACAAGGTTTCTTTTCATCCCAGGTACATATAGTACCTCACTTAATTGGAGTGGTATGTGAGAATCTAGTTGGAAAGAAGAAGATCCAACTCCTTTTACAGTATATCTGGCATTATCACCAAGTACAACATGCAGACGAGACTCTTTCTCTACAAGATCAGTGAAATGTTCTCTATATCCAGTAATGTGTCTGGAAGCACCACTGTCAATCAACCAAATATCACTATCAGTAGGAACCGTACCTGGGAGTGTTGATATGAAGAAGAATGCTTCATCTTTTATGTCTTCATCTCTCTGAGGTGGTTTTGAATCAACATCGACAGTGGATGCATGTTGTCTTCCTTTCTTCCTGGTAGGACAATCTCTCGCAATGTGTCCATACTTGTCACAACTGAAACATTGAATCTTTGAAATGTCTTTTCTATGTTCATGACCTGGAGCTGCTGAAGTTTTCTTGTCATTGAATGCTTTGCTGAAACTTCTTCTTTTTTCTTTTGCCTCTCTTTGCATGAGAAGCAAGGGCTTGTTTGTCATCATGATGGGAGTCTTGCACACCTCTGGCTATAAGTCTAGTTTCCTCCTGAGTGCAGTCTGCCCATAGATGATCAAACGAAGGTAAATCTGCTCTCCCACTGATACTTTGAATGAATGGTTCCCAATGGCTTGGAAGAGCATTGAAAGTAATCATGACAAGCTCTCTGTCCATTATGGTTTTTCCAATGGCACCTAACTGATCTCTGATCTCCAAAATCTTCATGAAGAAGGTAGCAATGGTGTCAACTTTCGTCATCTTGAGATTTTGAAGTCGGTGTTTCAATGTAAGAGCTTTGTTAGTGTCGTTTCTCTCAAACATCTTCTTCAGTACCTCGTACATTAGATAAGTTGTGAGGTAGTAGATGATCTCTTACTGAGTAGATGATTATCTTTCTAGCTTTGACGTCTTCTATCTTCCATTCAGCCTTTTCTTCATCGGTTGTTGTTGTTGGTAGTCTTTTCTATTAATCTCAATAGATCACTCTCTTCCAGAGTGATGTGTAATCTTGACTTCCATGAGTTGAAGTTGCTTGTTCCATCAAGCCTATCTTCTACCAAAGTTTTGTTCCTCATGGCTTGCAGATTCTTCACAAACCCTAACGGCTAGGCTAGAAACCCTAGCGTTTTTCAAGAGGAAGTCTATAGGAGGTTCATTGGACTTATGAGGTTTCCTAGATCTTAACCCAGTGAATTTATAGCCTTAGGGCTGATATGAAATATAATTTTCAGCAGCAAACAGTAGACAATATTTCACTCATTTTCAACCCGAATCAACAAGGCAATCAAAGAGAAAAGATACCAAATGTGTTGAGATGAACAAAGTTCGTCATGCACAAATAATCCAAAATATCTAGAATATAGTAATCAAATCGATACGGACAAATATATATATATATATATATATATATGTCCTTTCATCATTAATAATTATTATTTATTAATTATCATTTAATTATTATGTTATTAATATCTATTTTATAAGTATATTTATGTTCATAACATTACCTTCCCCTTAAAAATGTTGATGATTACAACTTCGTGAGACATCCTCTAGGACACAAACTTAGTGAGTCGACCTATGAGAGACCCCATGAGTTGGGTGTGCCCATGAGATCGGTGTGTCGTTCCTCTCTGAGACTGAGATGGAACGTTGTGTGCCCCTGTGTGGGGAAGATGCCCATGAGATGGGTGTGTCATTTGAGATGAAACGATGTGTATACCCCTGTGAGGGGTGAAGGTGCCCATGTGATGGGTGTATTGTTCTCCTATGTGTAGAGAGTTGAGACGATGTGGTACTCCAGATGATTCTCCTGTGAGACTCAGTGAGATAGAGATCTGTTGAGTAGGACGTCCATGTGGCTAAGCACGGGTGGACGTGCCCCTAGTGGTTGATCACTAGTGGGTGTGTGTCCAGATGATTCTCCTGTGAGAGATAGAGATCTGTTGAGTAGGACATCCCTGTGGCTGAGCACAAGTGGACGTGCCCCTAGTGGTTGAGCACTAGTGGGTGTGTGAGATTCATTGCTATATTGTCTAAGAGTAAGATTTACCTGTAACCCTAATTGTGATGTAAAGGGCACAAGTCGGCCCCACCATAAAGTGAAAGATAATTAATGTAAAAGATAATTAATATTGTAACTATTAATTATATTCTAAGTTATTGAGGTCGGCCCTGTTGTGCCAATAGACACCACTTTTGATGTGTCCAGTCCAGTATAAATAAAGGTGATTTCCCCATTGAGGAAACACACAAGTCACATGTCATTTGGAAATTTCAGCAAGTACATCTTCTAGGGCTGAAGTGCGCACCTCTCTTGGGCGCTAGTTTCTTGGTTTTGGAGAGCACCCTTTTGTGTGCTAGGTCTATGGTGTGGGAGGTCTTTCTCTTGAGAATATAGCAAAGGATTGTTGGGTTTTCTTCCCTTGTTGAGAAGGGTTTCCCAGGATATTTCTTGTGTTCTTGTGCATGGAATTTCTTCTTGTGATCTTGGTTATTGCAGCAATTGTTAATGGTGTAGCTGCATTTGTTTATGGTTCAAGTAAATGCTAAAATTGAAATAAACCTCATGTTTGAGCCTAGCATAGTGAAAATTCAACAAAAAATACTTTGTCCTCGTAGCATAATCATTGGAAGGCTTCCCTTTTAACTTTTGTTCTAGCAAGCGATGTCTTCTCAAATCTTTTGTGCTTGTAGATGCGACTCTTGACGAAACAAGATGATATAACCTTCGAATTCGCAAACTAATGTGTTGCATCTTCTGAAGAGTGATCCATCCCAAATCTACTTTCATTGGAATTATTTGATGATCGATTGTTCGGATGGGGATTCTCATTTTAAGCTTCCCTACAAGTTGTTGATTTTGTCTTCGTTCTTTTTCAGTGTGGTAGTTTATTTGTCGGTAAGAAGAACATTGTTTATTTTCCTCTTCTCCTAGTCGTTGGTCATAATGACTCTTGTGATTTGGATGACGATAAGGCATCATAATCTCTTGTGACTTTTCTTTGGAATCATCTTCTTTTGATGTTTGTAGTGATTTGTCAATGTAAGCATTCTTTTGAATTTGAACATCAATTGACTTTGTATTGGTTCCTTTTTCTACTGTCGAAATTTGAAAGTCAGATAATTTCTCTATTGGGTCAGTCATTGTTTCCTTGTCGACTAATGATGTTTTGCGATCTAGCTCTTCTTGTAAAGACTTTTTATCATGCTTGAGCTTTTTAATCTGAGTCAATAAATCCTGATTATGTTGTCTTAATCGTAAAAGTTCTTCCTTATTTTCTGACATATCGTCTTTTTCTGATTCTAGATTCTCATTTCTTTCGTCCTTTAAGATTTTAATTTGTTCAAGTAACTTCTGGTTAAGATTCCTTAGGCAGGGGATTTCTTCCTTTTTTTCAGTTAATTTCTCCTCGAGAACTTGATTTTCTTGTTCTGAATTTTTATTCTCTTGCTTCTTGTCTTTTGACTTTCTAATTTTAACTAGTAAACTTTGATTATGATTTTTTAATCGTAATATTTCTTCATCTCATTCTAGTAAGTCTTGGTCCATTTTTTGTCTTTTGGTCTTTAGTTCTTCATTTTGTGCAATGAGATCATGAATACTCTCTTTCAAGTAACGATTATCTTTCTCTGTTAACCCATTAAAATATTTCTCCTTCTCAATTTCAAATTGTAATTTTTTATTGCTCGCTTTATAATGTCCTAATTCTCCTTTCAATATTTGTGATTCTATTTCTGAATTATCTCGATATTCTTCCATAATAAATGATCTGCCACAAATCAGACATGCGATTTTGATTTTTAAAAATTGTCATATACTCAAACTGCATTTCACAAAAAGGACATTTAGTCCAAAATTTCGATTTATATATAGAATTGTCCATTCTTCTTTTTTATAAACTTGAATTGGTTTTAAGATTTATTTTGAAATTTTAATCAATTTGTACCTTCAAGGTACTTTGTACTTCAAAACTTTTCTTCACCCTTCTTTTCTTTTTATCTTCACTTTCCTCTTTCTAATAATATATATATATATATATATATATATATATATATATATATATATTTCTTGTACAATTTTTTTATACTATATAAAAATACTTTATATCCACTTTAAGTAAAGTTTTTCTAAACTTTATAAAAGTACTTATATATTAAGTGATTTAATAGTGTCTTAATTAAATACCCTTTTAAAAAGATCACCTTAGTATATACGTTTACATCTCCTTTATCCACAAATAATATATAAAGCTATGCACTTTTATAACTTTGAATATGGCCTTAAGATTATTTTTATAATATCCCTTCGATAATTAATTTGAATGTACCAGGTATTAAGTGTTTTTTTTTAATAATTGGTTCCTTGTCTTGCTTTTACTTCTTGTAATTTCTTTTAATAGTTTCTCTCTCATACTTTTTGCTATATCTTGTTTTCTAATAATCTTTTTGTAATATATTATATATATTACTTATCTTAAAAAAAAAAAAAATTAAAAGGCACCTTTACATACTCTTTTAACCTTTTTCCCTTTTATTTTAAAAACTTCAAATACTCTTACTTAAATTCAATTACTCAATAATAAGTCACCTTTTTACACTTTGTGGTAACTTTTATGAAAAATCCTTTTTCTTTTTTAACAACCCCACTAAAATATACTTTCTCTTAATAATAATATATTTTCTTTTAAAATAAGATATCAATATTATCTCTTTTCCTCAGTGCTTTTAATAAACTAAGTAACTTCTTTGTTTTAATGAATGATCGCGACCTTTGATGTGAGGTTTCGTTTGGGATTCCCTTTTTTACTTCTTTTACTTATATACTTCACTTTTACTCCTTGTAAAGTTATGGAGATGCACCTTTTACTCCTCCTAACTTCTTGGTAATTGTTGGTCAACTAACTATTACGCTCTTGGGTAGAATTTCACCTTTGTATTTAATAGTTTGACTTTATAATTTCTATGTAACTTTTATATTGAAAAACTTTGATTTTATTTATTTTTTCCTTTTATTCATAAACCGGTTACGTAGGTATTTTGAATTTGCAGTGGAATATCTTCAACGGAATTCTGAGTTTTTATATGGCCAAAGGCTTGAGTTGGTCAAAGACTTTGACTTCAAAGAAACTCTGAAAAAAAATTGTTGGCCAGCAGTCGGTAATCAGCGGAATGCCCAAGAAGGGGCTCTAATACTAAATGAGATGAACAAAGTTCATCACGCACAAATAATCCAAAATATCTGGAATATAGTAATCAAATCCATACGAACAAATATATATATATAAAAGAATGAATAGTAAGATGATTACAAATGAGAATGAAGGCTCGTTTATATACCCATGCAAGGGTGCCCTTGACCAATAGTCATGTCCTTTGAGACATGTCCTTTCATCATTAATAATTATTATTTATTAATTATCATTTAATTATTATGTTATTAATATCTATTTTATATGTATATTTATGTTCATAACATGTGTGCCAACAAGTTTCATCCCTCTAGGGCAGTCTTATCATGCATACCAGATCTGAAATTCTCTTTATAACAACAGTAAATCTGCCCTAATATCCTCAATATCAATGTTCGTACCCATAACAATTTCAACTTTAACTTCTGCCAAATCAACAAGACATACTAGAGCTGGAAATTACCAAATCATGAAGACAATGATAGTTGAAAATCAAATTTGCAATAAGACAATTTTGGCAACTGAAAACTTCATACACACACACACCTGAGAGATGAAGTCCAAGTGCATACTCTTAGATTACCACAAGCTGGCACAACCCCCCAAGCTCTCCAAAACCCTAGCTGGGGAAAACCAAGAAAACCTTAGCCAACAACAAGGAGCTCCAATAAGCAAGCATCACACTAGCCAGTCCTCCTAGGCAAGAAGTCTTCTCTTCTCCTCAATGAGTACAACCTAGGGTTTAATCCACAAAACCCTAGCCCTAGTATTCAAGATGATCCAAGTGCCCCAAGAAACCCTAGCACCTCCAAGACAAGAGAGAGAAGGTACAAAGAGAGAGAAAAACTAGTGTGTTGCTCTCCTCACATCTCTAACACAAGATAATCAAGATGCTACACATTGAGATCATCATCTCTAAAATCAAGCTCAGAAGAACAAACCTAAGCATCTCACAAGAGCAAGCTCCCAACAAAGACATCCTCTTTAGACTTCATAACTTCTCCTAGGGTTTCCTCATGAACCCTAGCGCCTTACTCCAAGAAGACAAGTATAAAGAAAAAGTACAATGATGATGATGAGAATGACTATATTCTTCCTCTATTTATATGAGAGGTAAGAGAGGCAAACAATACAAAAGTGGACCGAAACCCTTACAAGCAACCTACTACAAAAACAAATAAGGTTCACACGTGTGAAGCGATACATTCCAAGGGTACACATGTCAAGCTCCAAGGTGATGTCATACACAAGCAAAGCTCCAATGTAAGGGCACTCCACGAGATGTGTCCAACGCTCCTTGTACAAGCCTCCAAGGACTCCAACACTCCTCCTAATCCATGTGCTCTATCAGGTCCACTCCACCTGCATTAAAACTATCAGAACCCAAGTGTCCTCAAGTCACTCCATGCCTCCATGCAAGCATCCAAGCCACCCCATGTTGTCTAGGGCTTAACTCCCTTCTCCAAAATGCCAAATGCTCCTCCTCCAATGCAAGGCGTCCTCTCAAGCAATAAACCAATCTCCATGTGGCCATCATGAAGAATGTCCCCAAGTTGTTTGAGGATCTCCAACACTCCAAGGAAGAATGTCATGCAAGAATCCAACTGAGGTCAAGCAACCACTGAGTAAGCCACCTACAATGTGCAAGTCCATCATGGACCATCCAAGGGCTAATCATACACCATGCTCCCCATATCTCATGAAGCACCCCCAAACGTGGCGTAAACACTTTTGGAGTAACCTCAAAAGCTAATACTTTGTTTTCCAACGATCCTTTGTCAAGTAAAACACTGCACACCTAGCAATATCAGCCAACTAACACCATCACCTTGCATCAATCAAACACCCCATCCACCTCGCACCTATTCAACCCCAAGCATACCAATGAGCAACAGCATCATTGTCACACTGTGCCAAGCAACACTGCTTTTGTGCAGCTAACCCCACCTACCCTCTCGGCTCAACCTCTGTCACAAGCCACAATTTTTCCACTAGACCCTCCAAGTGCTTTTGCCCTTCATCTCTATTATTTCGTTGACATATTCAACTCTCTAGAGTTGGTATATTTTGACAGATTTTAAGTTTGTTACCGCACAAGAGGAAATTCTCACCCCCTAGAGCATCAAAATCATGGTGCATGCTATCTCCAAGTGCACCAATCTTCAACAACACTTCTTCATAGCACCATATCAATTGCACTTAGCTAAGGAGGAGATCCCCCATTTGCACTCTGTTCGGATCAATTGAGAATCAGATTCTTGAACTACAGGCCAAGCAACAAGTAGTGACTGTTGGTGCCAATGACACTCGAACACAAGTCCATATGCTCTACTTAGCCAACACACACAGCCAACACAGAGCTACATGAGAGCATTGCCCAAGCTGCTCAGCCAACTTCATTCCCTTCATTAGTTCAAGTGCACTTGGTGTGGTTGTTAACCCCTACACCTGCAAGCAGAGTTCAGATGTTAAATCAGATATTTCAAAGGAATGTTGGTGTTGTACATGTGGGGAATGAGCAGTGTCATAATGATATTTTGGGGGTTACCAACTTACCACCCATGGAAGATCAAGGGTTGCTGATTGGTTGCATTTGAGAGACATGATAACACTGATTTGAATCTGTTGGGTACATCTATTGCAATGATTCATGGGGCAGATTTAAAGAGCATGTGTGAAAGGGTGAAGTTGTTCCAGCAGCATTTGTTTTTTCTTCTTAATTTATTTTATAAGTTATTGAAGCTTGCTGGGAGTAAACATATGAGAAGCAGACTTCTTTAGCATGTAAACTAGGAAATTTTCAACCAAAGCAAATCTAATATTAGAGATTCCTGGAATTTATTGTTGACATCCTCAAGGTTTTGAGTTATAACATCTTGCATTCTCCCGATTCACTTGTAACAGCAACTGGAATTGCATTAGCATTAGCAGAAGTTCCAAATTCCAATATGACAACCAATTACAGGTGTGCGGGTTGACCCGATAGGTGAAGAGTTTGTGGTTAATCCAACTATTTAGCAGATGGAGAAAATCAAAATTGGACTTGATGCTTGCTGGCACAGCTGATGCCATTCAAATGATCAAGGGCTATGGTGATTTGCTGTCTGAAGAGTTATTACTGCAGGCTAATGATATAGGGCATGGCATGGATAGAGCTATCTGCAAAAAGGTTGAAAAGTTAACATGACTGACATAATTAGTTTACCATGACCAGAAATTTATGAATATGTTGAAGAGCTTGTTGGGAGAGGGCTTATTGTGGCTGTAAAATCAAAAGTAACATACCTCAAATGAAGGCCATTTCTTCATTGGAAGATGGACTTCTATCTGCTCTTGCTGAAAAAGATGTCTGAAAGAAAGATTCCAAACCACTAGCAGCTAGACATCAATGTTTTGAAGCTCGATTGAGGTCAATAAGTCAAAACATTCTTCAGAAGATGAAGATAAAGAAGCTACAGCAGCTCTTAGAGCATCAGAACAGTCCACTATAATTTTTGTCTAAAATTTCCAACCTCGACTACTACATTCGATTAATAGCCAATGTCTGACTTGGATGATGAAGGCATTGTTGTTGAAGAAGGGCGCACTTGTTGAGGGTGTTTTTCACATATGTTCTACTCAGTGAAGGCACTTTTTTTTCTGGGCTTTAATTACAATTGTGACAGCGTTAAAAGAGCACTGCTGTTGTGCATGAGACGGGGCGCTCCTTGAAGCCTTTTCAGACTGTCTTCATGCAGAATGAGGGTGCACTCCTGAGCTTTTACTTGCACTGGCTCAGCTTTGGAGAGAGGGATAATTAATTAGGGAGTTACACTCCTGTTCCTGGCAACAGGCAGGACACATTACTTGGGAGCTACGCACACTAAATTAAGATTGCTTGTGATCAGCTAAATTATGATTGTTTGTGATCAGCTAGAGGTGCGTTCTTTTTGGCTATTTTTATCCTTGTTGTCAGCATTTACACCAGCAAGCAAAGAGCAACACTTGAAGGGCCTATTTCAATAGTTGAGGCACTATTTTGGGACTGCTTCAACTCTGTTTCATAACTGTTCTGAACCAGCATGCATATGGGTCGATGGAGGGCGCTGTTGGAGCCAAATTTGGGCCTGCTTATCCCCCATAAAAGCTTCTGTTCATGTATATTACTATCTCTGTTTTCCTCATTATAGAATCAACACACAGAGTTGAGGCTGGGTGCTTTCTTCATGCATGACAGTGGAGTTACACTTACTTAAACTTGGCACATGAATGGTGCATTAATTGCAGGAGTTACAATCACCTATTCTCAGCATAGGTGAGGAGTTACATGAAGGATGCCCTACCTGGAGTGGTTCTATTTCAAGTTATTCACCTCTTGCCACATTCTTTTCTTAGAAGATGAGGCACTGATTTCAATGAGAAGATATCTATTTGATGGGCTTTCAGACGTGCATAAAGGGGTTGGTCATTTTTCGGAACCTTGACAATCTCATCCTTCTCCCTTCTCATCCACATCTTCGTTTCTTCAGCATTCATTTTCTGGCTTGAATACAGCACACATATGGAGGAGTCCTGGAGATCTGTTACCTTCGGCAAAAGCATGTTCTCCCATTGTAATCAGATCTGAAATTGAGATCATGTTTCCGACTCATCTCAATCTTTTGAAATGAATTGGAATCCTTGTTGTGAATCAGACATTGCTGCTGCACCTCTGTTAGATAATAAAGTATTTGAGTCTTTTTGGCAGTAGAGTGATGTCTGTGTGAAAATTAAGTCCTTGGACTGCTTTCATGACTTCTTTGTCAGAATTTAGCTTGTTGAGTGAGCCAATCAGATCTGATATATTCACCTGATTGGTTTTATTGGACCTTTGACACCATTTCCCGCTATAAGGCACCGTATTGGATTGAACCAGAATTATCTTGAAAGTTTATATTAATCAATTGATTCTAAAGCTAACATCTTCCATTTTCAGGGCATCAAACATTGTTGTTCTGCATGTACCCTTGCAGATCTGTACCGAACAGTAAAAAGATTGCAAGTATGAGGGACTTTTTCCTGATTATCCGAAGTTCAGCCTTCAAACCTTTAGGGAGACACCCTTCCAGTTGACAAGAATCAAACCAGAAGAGAGAGGGAGTGTGCTTAAGTGACAGGACACACTCCCTAGGTATTTTTTGGACACTTGGGCCGCCTTTTGTCCAGGGCTTTTCCGGGTGATAACAGCGATACAATGTGCTCTTGGTAAGGATGTCGCCCACAACAACACATACACTACCAAAGAGACACAACATGCACCACCCTCGGTTTAGCCAATGCCAACTGCTGCTACCACATTGTCTAGCTCACCACTGACTGATTCAACACGGTTATGGATGCCATCACAAAGTAAACCTACAAACCGGCGATCAAGAGCACCCTCCTCTCAGAGTACAAGTCACAGCACCACCATATTACCAATCAAATGAATACGCACCTCACCACTTTGGATTCAACCTCTACCAACTGTTAAACTTCCTATAACTCAGCAACAGAATATTATGCCAATAATTCTACTTAACCAGAATCTACTCAAGGCTGATATAAACTCAAAAATTATGCATACATATTACAGCTGAGTTATAAACAGAAAATTAACAGCAGAAACATACAGTAAACCAAACACAAAAATTAGGACAACACCAAAGTACCCTGGAAACCCCAATGTGGGGGAAACAAGCAAAGGAGGGGCTTTTATTGAGGCTTAAGAGAAATATTACAGCAACGGAAATATTCAGAAATCTTACAGAAAAATCAGCCCTCTTTATCAGCTGTACGGCCTGCTGATCTTGGCCTTTTTCTCAGCTGTACGGCCCAGTAATCTCTGCTGTACGGCCTCTGAATTTCTCCCTCTGTTGGCTGCTGTACGGCCTGAGAATTTCGGCCTCTGTTAGCTGCTGTACAGCCTGCACAGAAACGGCCTCCTTGCTTGTTGATGGTACGGCCTAGTACGGCCCAGTACACTCCAGCTGGTATACAATCTCTGCTACAAAAAATTCGGCCTCTGCAAGCTGCCTAAGAAGCCCTCAAATCACCCCTCAGCTGGCTGATTTACTCACTCAGCCAGTCACCCTCCTTCCTCAAGCTCAAGCACCCTCCTTCCTGTCACTTGCTCAACTCACAAATGAGAAATTGTGTGTCCTCTCACCCTCAGCCCCTTCCTTTATCCTCCTAGCAGCCACCTTTCTGCTTTGGTTTGTGTGCCAATTTCAGCCTCCAAGGCTCCAAGGAGGTGCACCCCCCTTAGCTGGACCCCACAATCCACTCACAAACGCATGAGGTGCGCCCCACTAGCCTAGGCCCCACATTCCACTCACAACAGAATTTTGTTGCATGCCTAATTTAGACTTAGGCTAAGATAATTAGGCTAATCTGGGTTGTTTTATGTGTCCATGAGCATGCCTAAGACACTTAGGCCCATGCTGAGACACCTACCAAGCTACAAAAACTAACACTCCCTCTTAGCAAGGGAGGTGTCTCCACCTGGATCAATCTTTGATCCCATCAAATATGTTGTTGTTGTAGCTGCTCCCTCTGAATTGGAAGACCCTCCTTCTACCTCTGCTGCACTCTGATCTGATGTCTTGCTCTGCTCATCCATCAATGTCATGTCATACCAGCTAACAGTCTCTGACACTAATCTTTGGTTCAAGATCCCCTTGGACCCAACTACAAGCTGTCCCAGAACCCTGTAAATCATACCCTCCCTAATGCTAAGCCTCACTGGTGCATCCAAGGTTGCTCCCTCTAAACATATGAGCACTTGTCCATCCTCAAACATCACTACATACCCCTTATCCTCCAGAGCTGACACAGAGAGCAAATTAACCCTCAGCTCTAGTACAAACATCACCTCAAACAACCTCCAAATAACCACCTTACTCTAGATGGAATCTGACGCATCCAATCCCCTTCATTGCATGCCTGGAGCACGCCCCCATCTTCACATGGCAGTCTCAGCCTGTCTCTGAAACACTAAGGAACACCAACCTCATTCTCGCCATATGGCGAGATGATCCACTGTACACGAACCATGCCCCATTGTCCTCCAACTCAGCCAATATGTTGTTGCTCGAAAGTGAGGCAACCAAAGAAAATTCATCCTCGAATTTCTCTGCAAACTCATCTATCTCAGTAGAGATGTTAACGCTGTCATTTCTGCCTCCTTATTCTTCTTGTTGGGACATTGGCGGGAATAGTGGTTAGTCTTGTGACATGCAAAGCATCTCACTTTGCCCATGTCCCTGGAGCCTCCTCCAGTGCCCTTCTTCGCATGAAAAGCCACATTCTCCTCCTCTTCACTCTTTGGCTGGCTAGCCTGAGTGGCATCAACTCTCAACTCCTCCTGGGTGAAGTCATCCCATAATCTCTCCCAATCAGGAGTTTCTCCCGAGCCATCACTCCCCAAACAAATACTTCCCACTGTTTGGTGAAGCCATTCAAAGCTTGTTGAAGTTTCTGATTTTCAGATCTAATAATTATGTCTTATGATTTAAATGTTATTGTTATCATAGAATAATTACACACTAGAAATCTCAAAAAGGCTTAGCGAACTTGATGAGAGGTTGTTGTAAGTAAATATTGTACGAGATGATATATTACAATTGAGGGCCTCGATATATATATTTGGGTGGAGTGCCATTTCATTTAATCGACATGTCTTTTCCATTATTGTCTTTTCATTAATTAATTTATTATTAATTATTAATTATTGATTATTTATATATTTATACATTATATTATAAATATATTATATTTATGTTGATGATTGTTTCCTCGCATGCACATCTAATTAATATAGATCACTCCATCCTGGAGCAGGCAATGTGAGAGCACCTCGAGTCTATCCACTCCTCGTCAAGAGAAAGACTACACCTGGGCCATGCACCAGTAGCAAAGCTCCGTGAGTAAATGAGTCATTTCCCTTGGTCAAATCAGCATGACCAATCTGGGAGAATGTCTGCCCGATGCTGCTAACTAGAGAAACATCAATACTCCATCTCAGCAAGGGAGACATTCTACATCACACCAAGCTTGTCTCTGAAGTATACAAACTTTGTCTTAGACAGAGGCTTGGTGAGAATGTCTACAATTTGCTCATTTGTGGATATGTACTGGAGCTTTACTACTCCCTTCTGTACCATGTCTCAAATGAAGTGATATTTGATCTCAATGTGCTTCAACTTGTCATGAAATATTGGATTTTCCGAAAGCTTGACACAGCTTTGATTATCACAGTGTATTAAGGTCGTCTCTAGCTCTTGATCAAATAATCCTGCAAGAAGTTTCTGAATCCATACTGCTTCGCAACTTGCGATATACTTTGCTTCTGATGTACTATGTGCTACAGAAGTATGCTTCCTGCTAAACCAAGATATGATAGACGATCCTAAGCTAAAGCAGCACCTCGATGTGCTCTTTCTGTCCACTGCACTCCCTGCCCAGTTAGAATCGATATATCTCTGCAACCTCACTTCACCACCTGAGTCATATCTTAGATCATATCCAACTGTACCACGCAAGTACCTCAACACATGCTTTGCTGCAACCCAATGGAAGTGCCTCAATTCAACCATGAACTAGCTCAGGGTGTTCACTGCAAAGCAAATATTTGGCCTAGTGTTAACCAGGTACATCAAGGATCCAATCGGCTACCTATCTGAGGATCCAATGGGAGAACCCTCTTGCCACAAACCTCGCTTTGTACTTTTCGATGTTGTCGTCTGCTGCATACATGATCATGTAGATCCACTTGGAAGTCACCGCTAACTTCCCTCAAGTCTCGACACAATCTCCCACACATCATTCTTCATGATGGACTGATATTCCTTCATCATGGCATCTCTCCAAACTTGTTGGCCTCATGCCTCTGGAAGGTTCGAAACCAATGATGTGACTCAACAATGCCATATAACTCGAGAATTTATGAGGTCGTCTACTTTGCCTGAAAGTACCACGGGGAGCCACATACCTCTTTACATCCTGCAATGTATCACTAAGCCAAACCAACCTCTTCCTGGTCTTTGGAACAAGGACTCTAGGCAGGTCCACTAGTTCAGCTGGCTCTACTGACTTCTCCTGATAGTCTGAAGGATGATCAATTGGAACAGAGGGACCTGAACCCACATCCTTCAAAGCCTCCTAGTCCTCACTATCGATCTCCATGTGAGACTCTCTGGACCTCCTGAAGGTTGTGTCTTTGTCAAAGGTGACATCTTGACTGACCTCTATATGGCGTTGTCCTGGAATGTAGATTCTATAAGCCTTTGATGTCTCGATGTATCCAACAAACGTCCCCTTCTTCCCAAAATGAAGAGTATCTTGGTCTTCCAAAATTTGAAATTTGTAGCACCATCCAACCTGCCTTCTACTCTGAAACTGGACACCATCTTGTAGAGAAACAAAGAGTGACAAAAAGAGTTGGTCGCACTATGTAGTGCAATCCTTAAGGTGACCGCGCCCTATAATAGGTAAATCGCAACCAAAGGAAATGTGGTCGCTCTGTGTGCACAGGCCGCTTGCGACCACAACTGTACAATTGCAAAAAATAAAAGATCTAAAGCAGATCTATCAGATCTGGCACTGAAAGCTTTGAACTAGCTTCGAAAAAGACTTATACTAGCTTTGGCACTAAAAGCTTTTAACTATCTCTGATACCATGTTGAATTTTTCTAATTTTCAGATCTGATAATTATTGTCTTATGATTTAAATGCTATTGTTATCATAGAATAATTACACACTGAAAATCTCAACAAGACTTAGCAAACTTGATGAGAGGTTGTTGTAAGTAAATATTGTATGAGATGATATATTACAATTGAGGGCACCGATATATATACTTGGGAGGAGTGCCTTTTCATTAAATGGACATGTATTTTCCATTATTGTCTTTTAATTAATTAATTTATTATTAATTACTAATTATTGATTATTTATATATTTATACATTATATTATTTATATATTATATTTATGTTTATGACTATTTCCTCACATGCACATCTAATTAATATAGATCACTCCATCATGAGGCAGGCAATGTGAGAGCACCTCGAGTCTATCCACCCCTTGTCAGAAGAAAGACTACACCTGGGCCATTCACCATTAGCAAAGCTTTGTGAGTAAATGAGTCATTTCCCTTGGTCAAATCAACATGACCAATCTGAAAGAATGTCTGCCCGATGTTGCTAACTGGAGAAACATCAACAAGGCTTTCGTCATCAACTCAGTTTCGTCCATGGCCTCTCCTACAGTCGCCAGTTCATCTCTGATCTGAGTGAACTTTGTGAGGTAAGTGACCACCGACTCTCCCTTAGCCATCTTCGTGCTTCTCAACTTCTCTCTGAGCAGCGTCTTCTTGCTCTGGTTATCAAATTGGTACAACTTTACTAGGGCCTCCCACATGTCCTTCGTTGTCTTCTTGCCAGACATATGAGGAATAATTTGGTCTTTGACTCCATCCACAATTATCCTCTTGGCCTTGACATCTTTCTTGTTGTGAGTTGCTAGTTGTATTGGATCAACTGGGGCTGCCACTTGCCCTTCAGCAATTTCCCACAGTCTATTATCCTCCAATACCAGAGCCATACGTTGCCTCTAAGGACTAAAATTAGAGGCACCATCTAACCTGTCTTCAAACCTTAAGCCTGCACTTGCCATTTGAGTCAGCTGCTCTGTTTCCCACACACTTCCCGGTCACACATCCCACTTGCTAATTTCCTCTTCCTAGTCTGCACAGCAAGCCACTTGGCTCCTTCTGTACTCGGGGGCTGAGCTCTGATACTATGTTAAACTTCCTATTACTCAGCAACAGAATATTATGCCAATAACTCTACTTCACCAGAATTACTCAAGGCTGATATAAACTCAGAAAATTATGCATACATATTACAGCTGAGTTATAAACAGAAAATTAACAGTAGAAGCATATAGTAAACCAAGCACAAAAATTAGGACAACACCAGAAGTACCCTGGAAATGCCAATGTGGGGAAAACCAGCAAAGGAGGGGCTTTTATTGAGGCTTCAGAGAAATATTACAGCAACAGAAATATTCAGAAATTTTACAGAAAAATCAGCCCTCTTTATCAGCTGTACGGCCCAGCTAAACCCAGTTGTACGGTCTGCTGATCTTGGCCTTTTCTCAGTTGTATGGCCCAGCAATCTCTGTTGTACGGCCTCTTAATTTCTCCCTCTATTGGCTGTTGTACGGCCTGAGAATTTCGGCCTCTGTTAGCTGCTGTATGGCCTGCAAATACAAATGCAACCACCAACCTATTGTCCCAAGTGTCTATTGCCCACTATCAGCTACGACCTGAATTAAAATTATTTTGGAAGCTAGCTCAGTAAGAATTCTTCAAGGAAAATGAGGCAACCCAACTCTTAGGAATTTTGGACATCACACCTCTGCCTCCTCTTGGAAACTGCCACTAGTTCCACTAGCACCGAATTCTCCACCAATGTAGCAGTGGATGATGCATCGAGATGCCATCACTCCAGCATCCACTAGATTTGGAACCTAGGGTTTTTTTTCCAAGTCCCCAAGGAGTCCACGCCAAGATGCCACACAGTACATTCCTCCTGGCTTCAAACCACCATGCATCTTCGTGCCTTTGCTTCCCTCAAGCTCCCAACACTTCCCACACCAAAGCCAGATAGAGTTGAACAAAGCCTCAAGGACAAAGCAGCCTATAAGGGACAGATAGTGTCGACCACAGTTAGCAAGCGCTTGACTGAATCTGCATTAATCCTCCAGCATGCATTTTCGATGAGTCATTTGCATGAACAAGTAGGACAGTGCAACCTTATTCCCCTCTAAGCTTAAAATGCGTATTTTTTATCAATTAGCATGCACACGTTAGCACGACCTTATTCTGCACTAAGCCAGCAGCACACATTTTGGATTAGTGATTTGCATGCACAAGTTAGAAAGCGCAACCTTATTCCCCGCTAAGCCAACAGCACACCTTTTGGATCAGTTAGTACACGCACGTTAGTGCAGTATTACTCAGCATTAAGCCAGCAACTCACCTTCCTGAGTCACCACAAATCAAGCAAATCAAATCACATGTACCAGCTTGCAAAACATATTGGTGCAGCACACCCTCATTTGATGGTGCCAATCTTGGCCAGCACCATACCCCACTTGACAGATGCACTGGCATAATGGAGGTTGAGATCCATCAGATAACCATCACAGTTTGATGTCAACTGACAGAATTAGCCCATTTTGACAGTATTGCTCAGCCTGTAGGCCTTCTGACAACATATTTTTCAAACAGCAGGGACATGATTCCCAATATGCGCCACCACCCATTGACTTTATTATACCTGCATCAAAACATGTTTTCTTGCTCCACACCATGATTAGGGTAGGATTATGACTTTACACGCATTTAATATGCCTCAGGCACCATTTTGTATAAATATGTGGTCAACCCCATTATATAAACAGGGTGAGACACAAAATATTTTTATTTTAATATATCTGCCTTCTTCACTGTGTCTAGCATCAATGCAGAATTGCGTCATGTGATTGCTTTGTTATTCTCTGTTACTGTATTGTTCGGTTATGCTTATTCTGGGGCACTTAAGTCTTCATCGGTAATGCAGAGCACATTAACAGTACAATAACAGGAAGATGGTGAATTGGGGCTCAAAAATATTTACTTGTTTAGAATGACCCTAGCAGCAAAGAGCCTGTGGAGATCGATGCATAATGATGGTCTTCGGCAAAAACAAAGAATGCCAAATACATTGTTCCAAATACAATTAAAGAGTGAATAAGAAAAGGTGCAAAGACAGCTGGAGGAGCCTCAATTGTCTGGAAGGCAATATGGGGAAAGCTTTCCCCTTAATAGGAAGATGGCTAGTATGGAAGGTAGGGAAAGGAAACAAGGTTAAAACTGTAGAAGATCATTGGTTGGGATACCCTGAAAGTTTCATATTGTCTGACCCTCTAATCAATTATCTACACAGCAGATTTTTAGCCTGGCTGATGCTGTTGACCAAGGATCAAGCACAACACAGAATCAAGGATGGAAATCTGAAGTTCAACTTGGTGGAGGTCTAGCTGAAGAATGGAAGCAGTACCTGTATAACCTCGAGCATAAAAGGATTAAAGCTACAAGATGAAGATGATGAGATAATTTGATCAAAAGATAAACACTCCGGAAACTTTACAGCAAAGTTAGATTACGAGTCAAAGATAATGGAAGAAACAGAGAGAAAGAAGATTTGGTGGCGGAAGGTAGTATGGAAGCTGAGATGTCCTTTGAAAACTAGAATCTCTTTCTGGTTGGCACTCTCCAATAAAGTCCTTACTCGGGACAACTGCAAAAAAAGAGCATGGGAAGACCCAGGCAGGTGTATCCTGTGCAAAAACAGTGAAGAATCCATTGATAATTTAGTAATTTACTAGTTCTCTGCCCCTTTGCAAGATAAGTATGGAATGAGGTTTTAAAACTTGTTAAAGAAGAAGAGAAATGGGAAGGATGATCCATTGCAGAGTGCTTCAAAGCCAGGTACAAGAATAAAAAAATTAGTGAACATAAAACCTTACCTTGCACAGTGGCGTGGGCAATCTGGTTAAGCCAGAAATTATATGATTTTCCAAGGAAAAGACATCTTACCTATACAGGTCAGTCACCAAGTCTATGAATCATATGATTACAGTGGTATCTGAAAATCATTGAAGGAGAAGCCTATGAAAATTCTAAATCAACCGGACATAGGTCATTCTAAAGCTTGGGGATATTTTGACAGAGATAGTCAAGGATCCCCAGATATATGTGGTTCAGGAGGTATATTACTTTTATCCAGCAATATTAAATAAGTCAAATTGCAACTGAAAATTACATAATTGTTTTTCATAAAAAGCAATGCCTAATAGAAAAACAGAAATAGCAAGGAGGTAGCCACAAGAGTCGGAACAAATAAATTATATAGGTTTGAAGACATAGCAAATAAAGAATGGGCTTTCGTCTCAAGCGAAAATCCTAAAAATTGGCTATGAACGGGCTTTCATCTCAGGTGAAAAGCCTAAAAATTTCCTATGAACGGGCTTTGTCTCAAGCAAAAAGCCTAAAAAATGGCTATGGCATAAAAGATATGGGCATCTTGATTTCTTTTATGTCAATCTGGTGAACAAGATGAGTATGGTTCAAGGTTCACTAGAAATTCAGGAAGAACAAGATGTATGTGAAGCTTGTTTAGCATGCAACACAAAGTCAAGTTTGAAGATAATGCAACTCGAACCAGCCAGGTACTTAAACTTATTCACAGTGATCTTTGCAGTTCTATTAAAACAAAATCCATAAGACAAAAATATTTTGACTTACATAGATGATTATTCAAGAAAAAACTATGTACTTAAAAATAAAATCGCAAGCTTTTGAATGTAGTGGAATGACAATTAAAACTTTTGGAACTAACAAAGGTGGAGAGTATGTCAAATGAATTCCTCAATGTCTGCTAAAAAGAAGGAATTCACACACAAATAACAACCTCCTACACACCACAACAAAATGGGGTTGCAGAGAAGAAAAATAGAACAATAATGAAAAAGGTTTGGGATATGCTAAAAGGGTATAGTTTGGAACCCAAATTCTGGGGATAAGCTATCCAAATTGCAGTTTTTTAGTTCAATAAAATACTTACAAAAGCAAAAAGATGGAATTCACAAGCAAACAACAACCTCCTACACACCACAACAGAATGGGGTTGCAGAGATAAGATCATTTTATTAATGCCCAACAAATGACCACAAAAGTAGGTCAATGGGACTAAAAGATACATCCATTGTGAGTACAATATGGTAGTGCAAAAGCAACTCCTAGGTAATGTTGAATGCAAGAAAAGGGAAGCTAAAGAAAAGGTGCAGCATAGATAAGTATCTAACTAAGTTAATCATAAGGTCTAACCAACACCAAAATATATATATAGCAGCATCGTAGGTGCGGTGATACAAAGTGAGTCCGATATTGGAAAACCGGCATCTCAATGCTAATCGAGAGAGAGAGAGAGAGAGAGAATTGAGGATGATGTCAAGATATCCAAGACCTGATGACCAAGGGTGAGGGGGGCGACTGGGGCATTGGCTTGCTATCTAAGTCCTCAGTCCCCATGGTGGGAACCGACTATATAATCCGGAGGGGGACGTAGGAGCAAGGAAGCCCTGCTCTCCTACCATCCAAGGACGAAGGAAAGAAACTCCGAATAGATCTCTAGCTGTTCATCTAAATCTAGGAGGTACTCTGAACGGGCAGCAGGCACCCTGCTCTTGATCCCTCTAGAGTTGGTCCATCTGTCACTATGAGGATGCGCAGTTTGATGACAAGTCTGGCACCTCCAAACCGACCTCGATGACATTGGACGAACTCTTTGGGGGGAGGTGAGGGGAGACCCTAGGTCTCACCACTCTATGGTTTGAAGTACTCTGGAGCTATGTCTGTCTCTTGTTGCCTCGATCTGATAGAGCAACATGAAAGGTGTAGTTGGACCCAAATTCTAGGGAGAAGCTATCCAAACTGTAGTTTTTTAGTTCAATAAAAGACTTACAAAAGCGATGAAAAACAAGACTCCAAAAGAAGCATAGTTAGGTCAAACACTATAGGTATGAAGATTTCAAGTATTTGGTTTTACAACCTGCATTCAGATTCTAGATGGAAGTAGGCATAAAATTAAATATAAAGGTAAGAAATGTATTTTTAATGGTTATAGTTTGGAGTCAAAAGCATATAAATTATATGATCCTACTAACAAAAAGATCATTGTTAGTGTTAAATTTACATGCAGCAGCGAGAGCCATTCTCCTGAATGATGGCTAAGACCCTAGACAAGATCTAGGGCCCCCAGTGCACTCCTGGGGTATGTGGTCTGGGACCGAATTGATAAAGACCCTAGGTTTGTAACCAGGGCCCCTGGTTTGTAACCAGGGTACCCATGCCTGGTGCATGGAAGTCTTGGTTCGTAACCAAGCAGTTGAAGACCCTAGGTTAGTAACCAGGGCCCCTGGTTTGTAACCAGGGTACCCATGCCTGGTGCATGGAAGTCTTGGTTCGTAACCAAGCAGTTGAAGACCCTAGGTTAGTAACCAGGGCCCCTGGTTTGTAACCAGGGTACCCATGCCTGGTGCATGGAAGTCTTGGTTCATAACCAAGCAGTTGAAGACCCTAGGTTAGTAACCAGGGCCCCTGGTTTGTAACCAGGGTACCCATGCCTGGTGCATGGAAGTCTTGGTTTGTAACCAAGCAGTTGAAGACCCTAGGTTTGTAACCAGGGCCCCTGGTTTGTAACCAGGGTAACCATGCCTGGGGCATGGGAGTCTTGGTTTGTAACCAAGCACTTAAAGACCCTAGATATATCTAGGGCCCCTGGACCCAGTCCAGGGTGCTCATGCCTAGGGGCATGGGTTGATCCTTGGTCTCTGACCTTGGTGTAAAACTTGATGGTACATGACCTTCCTTGAAGAAGGACACAACCACAAGAGGGATGAAGTCCCGTATGCAGTGATGATAAAGTAATAGGTTCACCATATGATTTGAAGGAATGAGTAATGCCACCTTGTCAAGCCCTTGGTTGATTGCTTTGGATCTTTGGGGTTGTTGTTTAATTGTTGTGGGCTTTGTAAACCCCCCTTTTCCCTTGTTGTGGGCTTTGTTTAATTGGCTTTGGGTTTTTATTGGTTTATTGAGGGTTATAATTCTAAAGCTATTAATTGATTTATGTCACATGGTTAAATTAACAATTTAAACATGTGACAACTTCACCTAACCCTAAAAGTAACCTAACCCTAAAGTAACCTAGCCCTAACCTTTTACTATTTAATAGGCCCTCCCCTACTCCTACATTCATTCTATTTTTCTTTTGGTTATAGCGTGGAGTTTCCTTGCAGCCTCAGTCCTTGCATATTCCTGTAGCAGCCCAGGCCTATCCTTGTGCAGTCATGTGTGAGGTTGCGGCCTATCCCTGTGCAGTCATGTGTGAGGTTGCGGCCTATCCTTGTGCAGTCATGTGTGAGGTTGCGGCCTATCCATGTGACAGTAATATGTGGAGCTGCGGCCTAATCTTGGTGCAGTACTGTGTGGAGCTGCAGCCTATCTCTGTGACAGTAAAGTGTGGAGTTGCAGTCTATCTTGTTGCAGTCCTGTATGGAGCTGCGGCCTATCCTTGTGACAGTATTGTGTGGAGCTGTGACCATCCTCTTGTTACAATACTGTGTGGAGCTGCGGCCTATCTTTTGTTGCTGTCCTGTAGTGTGCAGCCAACCGTGAGCACTCCTACTGCTGTCCTGTAGCATGCTGCGGCCTTGTATGTTATTGTGAACCACACCCTTAGCCACTGTTGTAAGCCGCCTCCTCTTACCTGCTGTATGGTGCAGTGTTTTTCCCTTGCTAAAGATTGCTGTAGGTGCTGAGGCCTAATCTAGTGTGGAATTTTATCTTGTTATGAGGTATGACCTCTTAAGAGAGGATCCTATTCAGATCTGCTGTTTTGTGTTCCTATATCTTGTCTTTATGGGGTGGATCTTTCACTTTAGAACCAAGAGGTTTACTTACAGACCTGTGGGTTAGCTTTGAGGATTCCTTTGTCTGAGAATGGTTTGGGTCCTTTGGTGTTTTAACCCTTATGCTTGGTGGCCATGAAAGTTCCTTCAATCTTTGGAATAAAGATCTTTGATAGATCATGAACTAAACCCTTGTCTGAGCATGACATTCAGGACCTACCTCTACGGTGATTGTGTACTATCTTCTGAGGTAAGAAAGGTACCAGGTAAGCTCCTTACCTTTATATTTGCTCCTTGTTTACTTTTGAAGTATAGTACTAGATCTGATTATTATATGGATCTGCTGTTAAAGAGTTGTATCTTATTCATCTTTTAGATCTGATCTGATTGCTTTACAGAGCTATCTAGTGTTGAATAGATTTGAGGAAATACTTTGAATACTTAAGCTGTCTATGGTAAAATGATGGATTTAAATTAGATCTGATATCTGTGCTTTAGTCTTGTTATGATCAGATCTATTCACAGCTGTATTAGTTCATAGTACTATTAGTTAGATCTGAGTTTATACTTATATGTGATCAGAGTTTTTCTTTCAAGATTGTTGCTGTCCTTCATAGTTCTCTGATTGAGCTACAGATCTAACTGTTTTGATCATTAAAATTTAAAAGAGATCACTGTTTTACTTTTACCCTAAAAATCTAACAGTTAGTAGATATGCCCTTTTCTATGAAACTTTAGCTTCACTGAAGAAGAAGAAACATCTTCTATTTGCCTAAGAAGAAGAAAATTTTAAATCACAACAACAAAACATCCTACTATAGAACACCTAGATACCAGTTACTCAAATGCCAATTACATACAGTAGAAGAGAAGAAGAAGAAGAAGAAGAAGAAGAAACTAAGCAACATGCATATAGTGGGCCTAATGGTTAAGAATAAGTGTTTCCTCCTTGGAGGTCACAAGTTCAAATCCAGAGGGGGGAGGGGGGTAGGGTATGTGTACCTCCGTAGACTTTAGCAGTCAAATCCCTGTGCAGAGGCAGTCCCTTGTCCCACAAACAAGGGGTCTCATACACCAATTTGGTGTCTGGCTTGGTTGTGACCTTAAAAATAGATTATTATTATTATTATATAAATGGCATTTCAAGAGAGGCCAAAGGGTTGCATAAGAAGAATAAAATTTTAAATCACAACAAAACATCCTACTGTAGAACACCTAGATACCAGTTACTCAAATGCCAATTACATACAGTAGAAGATAAAGAAGAGAAGAAGAAGAAGAAACTAAGCAACATGCATATAAATGGCATTTTAAGAGAGGCCAAAGGGGTACTATGGGACCATGGAAGACCTACATTTAGATGAGCATAGAGAACAACGAACAAGAAGCTTCTCTGAAACCAAAAACCAAGGGAATCTTACCTTGATGAGTACTATAGCTTCCCATATCATTTGAAGAAGCCAATAAGCGCTGACTTGGAGAGATGCAACACAAGTTGAGTTTAATGCTTTCATAAGAAATTGCACATGGGAGCTAGTTGAGTTGCCTCAAAGCAAGAAAGCACTAAGGTGCAAGTGGGTGTATTGGAAAAATACATGTCGGCTCAATTGATAAACATAAAGCAAGACTCATGGCTAAAGGTGTTGTGCAAGTGGAAAAAATAAATTATGAAAAGACATTTGCACCTTTTTTTCCTTGGAATACAATTCGTCCTACCCTCAAGCCTGTAAGCAAGAATGAGACTGCTAGTACCTTGCCATCGCCATCAATAATTAGCTCACAAAGAGCCTCAATCAACAATCGGCTCACAAAGAGAAAACATGTCACAAGCTAAGTCACAGGATTTGCTAAACCTAAAGCTTGAGGTTCAAAATTCAGCAAACCTCAAAAAACATTTGAGGTTCGCCGAACCTAATGTTGAACCTGAACGAACTCGAACCCATGCCTGAATTCAAACCTTAGGACGAATTTGAAGGAGAATTTTATCGAGGTTTGGGATGAGGTTCGATTAGGGTTCAATATATATAGCCGAACCTAAAGTCAAACCTCATTCGAACCCGAATAGAACCTAATCGTTGCCGAACCCGAACTTGAACCATGTGACTTAGGACACAGGTGGGATTTGAACCCGCATGGATAGGATGACATTCCTCCTCTCAACCACCCAAATTAGACCCACTTGACATGAAAGACATTTGTGTCTTTGCACCTACTACCAAGATGATTACAATTAGAACAGTTTGTCTCAAAGCAACAAGACTCGCGAGTTAAATCGCCAAATTGTGAGTTTGGATCAGATCGCCATTCAGGCGAATTTTTCCTAACCAGGCCAAGTTTGACTCAGGTTGACCAAGTTTGACTCACAAGTACAGATCAGATCACACCCGGAACTCTATAAAAGTGCCTTAAACTTCGATTTCAGTCATTTTTTCGCCCTGTTTCAATGAATTTCTTCTCTGCCAATTGACTTAATGTGACAAACAGAGCTGAAGGAGGACAAAGCAACCCATCTAGGGTACCCACCAATGATTGTTGGCCATCCACTGACACTGCTGGACATCCAGGGCATCAAAAACAGTGGGGTTTTTCAAGGTTTTACTCAGCCAGTGACCTTTACAGGCCTCTTTTAGCTTATTTTCCACCCTTGGAGGTACCCCTACAGACTGTCTTCATCATTTATTAGACGTCGTTTGTTATTCAGGATTTATAGCAACATCTTTTAAGATTTTTATTTTTTGTTGGGGGGGTAGGGTTTTTTTGAGTTATTTAAGTTGTTTTGGCTATTGTTTTTTTTCAGGGGTTTAGCAGCCTTCGCTGAAGAAGACAACAGCCATTCCCCTTGACCTGTAAGCTGTTCTCACAAAACCTATAAGCTGTGAGCCTTTACAGTTTTTACCTTGCTGCAAGTAAACCCAGAACAGCAGCAAACATTAAAGTTTAAACAACAAGCAGTAAACACTAAACAGCAACAAAACATTAAACCAAAACAGTGAAAATGCCAATGAGAAGGACTTTCTTAGGCTTGCTGTGAAAAGATTCCAGGAAAAGCTAAGCTTCTACGTAGTTTTGCAAACTTGAATGTAGGGGCGGCATTTTTAGATTCAAATACCACCTTCCCCATATTGCAGACCATGACATTGGTCCTTGCAAAAATGTTCAGCAAGATGTTAAACACCAATCCAACTTGGCCATTGATACCATGGATGATCTTAAAGCCAAGAAAGCAAGAATAAATGCAAAAATGGCAAACCTTGGAGATGGCCAAACTTCTTCTAATACCCCCTTGTCACCTCCCTACGTTGAATCCTCAATGTTGGGCACAAGTTTACCATACATGCCTCAAAATCAAACTTAAAGTCCAAACCAAATGCCGCACCTCATCCTGCAATTCCTACAAATTTGAGCACTAGAGGTGGCAATATACACACTTTTTGTGCTACCTTCATACAACCTGGTTCCCAACCTATCTTGGATGGCACAGGTTGGAAAAATAATGTCCATAGTCAAGCAAGGAAGACCATTGCTAATTTTTGGTACTACTCCAGCATCCGTGAGATCGGAAGAGC
>CBVK0103425592.1:0-11652 GCA_900067695.1 Picea abies | reverse complement strand
CAACATCCCATAACATAAGGAAGGGTGCACAAAGTGGTAGGAATGTTGGGCCTGAGCCTCAAAGCTTGACGTTGGTCAAAAAATATCTGGAGGTCAGAGCATATTTTGAACAGGTCAGATGCATGGTATTTTGCAGGAAAATCCAAGGATTCAACATGAAACTAGTGAAACAGTTCACACTCAGGTTCGACGGGTTTCACGCGGTAATTGTAGGTGTCAGTTTCTAGGTGACAGAGGAAACTCTGTTAGTCGCAACAAAGATCTCTCCACGCGGTGAAAGGTGGTTTAAAGGAATTTCTTTGGATGCACAGTGCTATGAATATTTCATCAAACCAGACTGTTTAAATGGGAAAGTCAAAGCGAGCGTTCCAAGTAGGTATTTGCAGGAGCCCTTTCAGAAACTCATGGGAGTAATTAGGAAATATTTCACCTGTGAGGGAAGGTCTGACATAATACATTCTCATCACAATATAGTGTTGATGCATTTCATAGGGAGGAAACAATTAAATCTACCTTTCTTCTTACACCAAAGCCTTCGAGAAATGGCAGACAATGCTCGGGCCGAAGCAAACCAACCAAAGAAGAGACTATCTCATGTATTTCTAATTAAATTGTTGATATTTGAGGTGTTGAGGAGATTGGGAAACAACTGGGATTCATTTCTACTTACAACGGGCATCCCTAGGGATCCAAATAGAGATTCCCCTCTACCCATGGAAAGAGTAACATCAAACCACTCAAAGGCTAAAACAAGAAAGGCTACGGAGGAAGGAAAGACATTGGAAACCCTATCCCCCAATAGTTGATACCCCGGAGAAGGGGTAGGCCAAGGAATACCAAGGAAGCCGGGGAGACCCAAGTCCCAAGCGAGCCACGCGTAAATTTGGTCACCGAAACGTTACTCATGTTCGCCATTCAGCTGGAACCTATCGAAGGTCCAAGCTAAGAAAGATGGGGCAGAAGAAGGATAGATATTGAAGGCATGTGTATTCACGAACCATCGCATCAGCTTAAGAAAGCGCAACTCACTATTGCCGAGCTATACTAGGAAAACAGGGAGCTGAGACAATAGTTAGCAGTGAAGACCCTCAAAGCATCAACATCACAGGGCTGAGAGGGAAATGTGACTTGGCTCAAGAGACATCTCAGGGAAGCTCAAGATACAATAATCCAGCTGTGCGAAGCACATAGGATGTCAAAAGAAATAAACACAAAACACTTCGAGGAATGTATAATTACCATGGAGAACGTCCGCACAGCTCTGGCCAATGCGCAAAAGAAGTTGAAAGGGAACGTGGTTTTGCAAAGGCAAGTGATGAATCTAAAAAGGTGCAACTGGTCTCTCAAGAGAATGTTGCGGGTATCAAACTACAGACTAGACTAGAAGCATGATTAACCAACTCCATTTTTGTCTCCTTAGACATGGCGCGGATTTTGTCTCCCCGCGTCCTATTTCCTACTAGGAAGTAGGGACTCTGACAGATACTCGCATGGAAACCATATGATGCACAGCAATGGAATCCCATCTATTGCAAAGGATAGGTGTATGTTGTAGATGTGACAGTTTGAAGAGAGGCGTGGTCTCCTAACTGGTGTCATTATTTTGGAAACACTTGCGACAATCTGTAGTCATCCACCACATGCACGCACCAACAAACGACCGCGTAGTAGAAATCAAGGCCGTTACAATGGGTGGCAGGACTCTAACAGAGTACTTGATCATCCAGATATCTTGTCAAAGGAAAGCATCAACACATCATTCTCTAACGACGAGATCTTCATGAGGACTGAATTGTTGTGGAAAAGATGAGCAATTATGGTGTGACCGAGTACAATTAATTCTATTTTTAGTAAAGTGCCATGTGAAGAGTCATCTAGAAGAGTGTAGTCGGAACCTAATTTCTAGGGATAGTAGTTAGGAAGCAGGGTATCCCGAGTGGCACACCGTGGCCTATGTATTCCATATTTTAAACGTAAGCTAGGTTGGTTGGAAAAATAATGTAGACAATGACTATTGAATGTATCTTTTGATCTGATTGAAACTTAATGCAAAAGTCCTGAAGCTTTGATGAAAATATTCTAACAGTGGAAGTTTGATGTATTCTATTCTCTCTTTGTGTGCATGCTTCCATGTGTTCTATATTCATATCTATATTTTTTTTTCTAAATCGAAACGTGATTTCGAACCTAGAATTCAACGTGTGGTGCTCTAGATTCATGCCATTTAGACGACAGTGTTTCTTCTAAGTGAACTCTGAATTCATCCCCAACGGTGCTCCGCGTTTCTTCATGTGTTTTTCTCCTGCCACACACAACGATTTTTAACTGAAATATTGTTGCTTATTTATCCTTTATCCTCTCAAGTTCACTCACTAAGTCATTTGTTTCTATCTTTTTCTTAAATCGACCCCATAGCCCAAGGTCTTCCTTTCTTTCGCCAATAGAAGAATAAAATATTGTTTAAAGGTGTTAAATCTAGCCTGTAGTTAAAAGCCATATCCTGTACAGAGACAAAGTCTCTAGAGAGATCCCTCTCTAGGTAGGAAAGGCTAGTTTTTATCCTCAAAGTTGGTTTGAAGGTTTCCTCTGTCATTCATTTCCTCAGCGAAACAAAATTTACATAGCGCTAAAATTCTGGCACCGTTGTCGGGGACAGAATTGAATAAATTTTCCCTGGGAGAATGACTAAATATATGGTTTTGACCCCTGAGGTTAACATTGGGCCAAACATATATATTGGATGAAACCTTTACCCTGGCAACTCCAATCAAAAAGTCCAGTATCACGTAGTAGCACCATTCAGAAGCCCTAGCTCCGAAGACTATTTACACCAGAGCCAATCCTGACCCGAACCCTATAGAGCCCATGTATGATCCTCAGATACTTCTACATAGAGTAATGGAGCAGGCACAAGACCCTTTCTACTACCTACATAGAAATTTGTCCTTGCCCAAGGATGGGGCACAAAGCATTGACGACCTCGAGTTTGACACCCTGTTCGAACAAACTTTCTTCAGGTATAAATAAAAAACCATCTTGGACCATATAGTCTTCGGCGAGGAGAGGTTTTGATCCCTGATACCAAAAAAATCCACACAAATCCCAAATCCCCCTAGAACAATGGCCGCCAGATTTGGCCCCCTTGTTCTTCCATCTCAACTGCATGATTTTCCCCATAACTATAGCCAGAGGATCAAGCTATATGACATTGAAGGAAACATATCTTCCAAAAATCACCTGGATTGGTTCAACGATTTTGTTGATATAGAAGAAGTGGACCATGCAGATGCGAATATGAGTTTTCTCATGCAGAGTATCTCGGGGGAGGTTATAAACTGGTTCAAGGCCCTCCCAACAACAAACATTCTAGACTTCACGAAATTTGAAATGTCATTCATTGCTAGATAGAGAGACAAAAATAATCCTTTGCAGTTGCTGACACAGTACAACAATATGAAGAGAACAACATAGGATATGGTGCAAGATTTCTCATCCCGTTTCATGAGGGTTTACAACTCAATTCCCGCACAAGTCTAGCTGTCTCCTTGGGCTACACAACTTCGATACACCGACTCCTTTGACAGTGATTTTTCCTTCTTGTTGAGGGAGAGAAGATATGAAAAATTAGACGCCATGATGAGTGATGTGATTGAATTCAAGGTAAACCTGATGGCGTCAGTAAAGATCAAACAAAGCCTAAATAGAGGAAGGAAGAAACCCCAAGGGGATGCGCAACCATCGACTTCTTGACCCTCGGAGGAAAAGTTCGACTTGATGATGAATACAATGGAGAAACTAATGGAAAGAATGTTCGTGGGAAACAAACCCACTGCCCGAGAACAACATGACCCCCAGCCCAGAAATCAAAACATTAGAAGAGGTTTCGTCTCGCGGATGAGGCAGAGGGAACAGAGAGACCAAGGAAACCAACAAATAAGACCCTCGTTCCAAAAAAATTACAAGAATGAATATTTTGATCAGATGTTCCAAGATCAAATGAATTATTGTGATGACAAGGACACATGTGTGTTATGGATGAAGGGAGAACACGATCTATACATGAGCGAAAATGATGATAATATGCTGGAAGCGGATGACATGGGATCTTGGGAATTAAAGGAATTAAGTAAGGGTTATCACAATGCCATCATGCAATTCCAAAATAAATACAACCTCAGGAACGAAAAGGCATCAGCAAAACCTCAACAGAAAAATCCCATAAGGAAACCTCCAGTGGACACCCCTTCCACAAGCCGACTTAAGCAAGACAACTCGACCAAGGATGCGACTAAAAAGGCAAATTCAAAGGAGGAGGCTCCAAGGAAAGTGCCAGAAACAAGCCGAGAGACATGCATCAAGGAGGTAGTCCAAGGAAAGTGCCAGAAACAAGCCGAGAGACATGCATCAAGGAGGTAGAAAAAGTCTCTCCCCCTTTTAACTTTGAGAACAAAATGGCCAAGATTAAAATCTATGTCCCTGTCAATGAACTCATCAAGAAAGGAGAATATCGGGATTGGATTGAATGTCCCTGCCAATTTGTTTGGTCTATGCATGGAGGAGACAGGTGATACTTAGGACGTTCCCCCATTCTATGTCAGTCTCAAGGTCCATGACATGACCCTGCATAATGCCATGCTGGATTTAGGCACGTCGCACAATCTCATGCCCAAAGTGAGCATAGACGAGTTAGGTTTGGACATCACCAATCCCTATAAGGATCTATTTTCTTTCGATTCAAGGAAAGTGAAATGTTTGGGTCTGATCAAATATTTGGTTGTGTCCGTGGCCCAAATCCCTTCTAAGAATTTGGTTATGGATGTGGTCGTGGCTGATATACCCCCTAAATTTGGCATGCTATTATCCAGGTCATGGGCCGTGAAATTGAATGGAACTCTGTAGATGGATATGTCGTAGGCCATCATTCCTGTCTTTAGACAAGAGAGATGGTTATACAGAGAAGTACTACTGAAATACATGGTGATCAATAAGACATAGCCGAATAACCACCCTATCTACTCCGTTGATACTAAGATAGGCTCATCCATATTTTGCAATGACTTGAGCTTTAAAGAGGAAGAACCGACAAATGTCATGGTTGTCAATGATAAAGCCATGCGACGATTAGCAGAGTTCAGAGACCCGAGGAACCACGTAGAGAATGAGATGTAGAACATGAGTTTCAATGGAGCCATAAGCAAGGAAGGGGAAGGGGCCATGTGGATAAGTCCTCCCAAGGTGGGAACAAAACTCTGCTCATACAAACTCGCCTTTGACTGTACAAATAACATGGCTGAGAATGAGGCACTGATTTTGGGCCTGAGAGTTTTGAAAGAGTTGCACACAAAGAGGATAGTGGTGCATGGAAACTCTGAGCTTGTTATAAACCAAGTGAAAGGAAAATACCAATCCAAGCACCCCAGGCTCAGAGCATAAAAAAACCTAGTGTTGGACCTCCTCGAAGAATTCTTGGAGTATAATTTATCGACGATCCCGAGGAGGCATAATCAAATTGCGGATGCCTTGGCCACCTCGGCCTCAGTTTTTAAAATTCCCATTTTTCCAAACAGAAAGTATGAGATCGAAGTCAAACACAGGCCGACAATGCCTAATAATATCAAGTATTGGCAGGTGTTTGAGGATGACAAATAGGTGGAGAAATTTCTCCAAATGAGCGACGAGTTCGCTAATATAAACATTGATTACGAATGTTGTTGTGATGAATATGAAAGCGCAGATACGCGCAGTAACGACGACCCTTTCCAAACCATATAGATGGGAGGGACATAATACAACTAAAGAACAATATCATCCCAAAAGGATTAGTCTCATTGGAAAAGATGTTTGATGAAAATGATGTGGCTAGAAATCCCAAGATCACTGCAAACAATGAGGATGTCGAGGATTGCAACATCGAGACCCAAGAGAATTCGAAGATAATCAAATTATCAAAGACGCTCAGTTCAAAGATAAAACATGACTATATAAAACTCATAAAAGAGTTTCTCGATGTTTTCACCTGGAGCTATGACGATCTGAAAGTCTACGACACTAAAGTGATTCAACATGTCATTCCTCTCAAAGAAGACCAAAATCGTTTCAAGCAAAAGCTAAGACAAATAAATCCCCTCCTGCTGCCGCTAATCGAAAAAGGGGTAAAGAAACTTTTTGAAGCCAAAATTATCGTTTCTTTAAGGTTTTCGAAATGGGTGGCTAACTTGGTGCATGTGAGGAAAAAGAGCAGAAAAAAAAGGTTGTGCGTGGATTTTCAGAACTTGAATAAAGTCCCACTCAAGGACAACTACCTGCTCCCTAAGATGGACTACATTCTACAGAAGCTAGTTGGGTCCCAAAAGATGTTTGTGCTGGATGGTTTTTCAGGCTACAATCAGATCATGGTACACCCAGATGACCGGGAAAAAACAGCTTTCACGACACCATGGGGGACATTCATGTACACCAAGATGCCTTTCGGCCTGATGAACGTTGGAGCTACCTTCTAACGGGCGTTGGAGATAGCATTTGTTGAGGAAAAGGACAAATTTATCGTGATCTATCTAGATGACATCACAGTGTACTCAGACTCCAACGAACAACACCTTGGGCATCTGAAGAAGGTCTTCCAAAAATGCAAAAAGTTTGACATATCTTTAAATCCGAAGAAATCATAGTTTGGGATGCAGGAAGGTAAAATGTTGGGGCACATCATCTCAAAGGAAGGTATAAAGATAGATCCCAACAAGGTAGAAGGAATCATGAAAATTAGCACTCCGTGCAGCAAGAAGGAGGTGCAGTCCTTCCTGGGAAAGGTGAATTTCTTGAGAAGATTCATCTCGAACCTCGCAGAAAATATAAAACATATCACCAGTATGATCAAAAAGGGGAACGAGATCAAATGGAACCCCAAAGCCAGAAGATTATTTGAGGATATCAAGGTAGCACTGACCAAAGCTCCCGTATTGGCCAGCCCAGAATTCATGAAGGACTTCATCTTGTTCTCATTCACCTCGGAGCATACCATTGCTGGCGTACTGTTACAAAAAGACGATCAAAACTTTGAGAAGCCTATAGACTATTTCAGCAGGACGCTGAGGGATTCTCCATTAAGGTATGACATTATGGAAAAACAAGCATACGCCTTACTGAAATCCCTAAAGGAGTTCAAAACTTACATACTACATTCCCACGTTATCGCTTACGTGCCCAACAAATCAGTCAAGGATATCCTGACTCGGCCTAACCCTGAGGAAAGAAGAGGTAAGTGGATCATGACCATGTTGGAATACGACCTTGAAATCAAGCCCACAAAGCTGATCAAGGGACATGGCCTCGCAAAACTAATGGTACAATCGAATTACGACATCCTGGGAATCAACTTCATCGTTGATTTGTCAGAGAATCCTCAGGAAGAAACAACCGCACAGGTGGCTCAGAAGTTCATCAATTCACCTTGGTATATGGACATTATTTATGTGTTGAGGAATCTGCAAGCTCTTCCATGGCTAAGTAAGACCAAGGCCAGATTCTTAAAGCTCAAATCTACTAAGTTTTGCATCTTGGATAACTCACTGTATTGGAAGGATCCAAGAGGGATATTGTTGAGCTGCCTACTAGAAGATGATGTGGAACAGGCCATCAAAGAATTCCACAAAGGCGACTGCAGGGGACATCACTACTGAAAAACCACCGTGCATAAAATTCTCAGAGCGAGTTACTATTGGCCCAACATCTTCGTAGACATGTACAAAGAAGTTTCCAGTTGCCGCAAGTGTCATATTTTCGATGGAAGCAGAAAGTTGCAACCTATGCCACTGGAATCGATCTCGATCGAAGTGTCATTCATGCAATGGGGCCTGGACTTCATAGGATAGATTCACCCGCCATCCTCAGCGCAACACAGATGGATACTTACAACCACGGATTATTTCACGAAATGGATCGAAGCAATTCCAACGAAGCATGCTACTGACATGATCATCATTTAGTTTCTAGAGACTAACATACTCTCGAGGTTCGGGTGCCCTATCAAGATTATCACAGATAAGGCAGCCACATTTAAGTCCAAGAAAATGGAGAAGTTTTGCAAGGATTACAATATAACCCTGGGACATTCTATAGAATATTACCCGCAGGGTAATGGGTTAGCAGAATCATCGAATAAAAGCTTAACCAGGATCATTAAAAGACTCCTACAGGACAACAAGAAGGCCTGGCATAAGAAGCTTATTTACGCATTGTGGGTGGACAGGGTCACTACCAAAAAGTCCATCTCCATGTCACCATTCCAAATTGTATATGGCGTAGACGCAATTTTTCCTACCTTGTTGGGATTGCCCATGAGGAAGTTGTTGCAAGAGCAAGAGGCCGAGCCAGATGACACACAAAGAAGGATAAATCAATTGATTCATGCACAATAGATGAGGGAGAAGGTCTACAACCGATCACAACTTCATGAGGACAGGATGAAGAAATTTTTTGACAAACACTCTAAAGAGGAGGAATTCCAGGTGGAGGATCTAGTGCTAAAGTGGGATGCGAGGAATGAAGATAAGGGAAAGTACGAAAAATTTGATCATCTTTGGACGGGCCCTTTTAGAATCTGTGCATATCACGGGAACAACACATATCTGTTAGAATAACTTAATGGAGAGCCCACTAGTTGGGGGCCTGTAAGTGGCAAGTTCCTCAAACACTATCTGGTGCAATAAGGTTTGTTTTAGTTCATGTCATTGTAAATACTCATTTTATCCTTGTTTTCAAAGAAGGCATTTCGAGTCAGTGTATCAGCAGAAAACTGAAGCCCAAAGTGAAGGCCCTAAGTTTATGCTGAGTCTGGTCGTAACCATGTCAAAAAGGTCTAGGTTGTGTTTTTATGTTTTTCCGTTGTTTCAGAGTCTGGAAGTCGAATAAGGCCCAATGGTTAGGCACCTGGTCTACTGTTCTTTGCCACCTCATTGAGAGGATAACATCCCATTGGAGCCTACTATTAGCACCGTCATTTTTTTAGTTAGAGTCGATCTTAGTCAAGTTAGATTATGTGGGTCAAAGTGTGTGAGGTCAGGTACCGAACAACGAATGGGTCGAAGTCAACAAGTGGTCGGTTGGCCCTTGGAGTCGGGAAGGGATGTCAGAACCAAAACATGTGTAAAGGGTAAAGGTATTTTCCCAAAGAGTCGGGTCATGCATGAATAGAGGGTATTACATACCTAAGGTCAAGGCAAGTTGTTAAATGGAAGTCACGTTGGCATATGAAGTAACCATCATCAATTCATTATGAAGTCAAAAAGAATGAAAATTCACGATGCTCGTATCACATATGCTCTGCATCTCTTATCAATTGTACTTCGCACACTCCAAAGTGTACCTATCGCGCGGATGTACTACGAAAATCTTCAAGATTGCTTTGAAACGTTCAGTCACCATGAATTCAATGTCCCCTGGCACGTTTTCATCTCTCGCCCGCCTGATTATAAATTTTGAGCGCTCTGCTTGTATTCTGTTCACCTGCCAAGTTTATGCATTGCCTGTAATTCTTCTCGCAAGCCCAGGTCAATTGAGATTACCGCCTTTGGCCCGTGCCAAATCCACCGCGTGCAGAACAAATACGCGTTGCACCGTGACGACATCCCATAACATAAGGAAAGCTACGCGAAGTGGCAGGAATGTTGGGCCCGAGCCTCCAAGCTCGATGTTGGTCAATGAAGATCCGAAGGTCACAGCGTCTTTTGAATAGGTCGGATGCATGACCTTTTACAGAAAAATCCAAGGATTCAATATGAAGCTAGCGAAACAATTCGCACTCAGGTTCTACGGGTCCCATGCGGTAATTGCAGGTGTCGCTTTCCAGGTGACAGAGGAAACTCTGTCGACCGCAACAGAGATCCCTCTGCATGGTGAAAGGTGGTTTAAAGGCATGTCGTTGGATGCATGGTACTACGAAGACTTCATCAAGCGAGACTGTTTAGGTGGGAGAGTCGATACAGGCATTCCAAGTAGATATTTGCAAGAGCCCTTTCAGAAACTCCTGGGAGTAATTAGGAAATATTTTACCTGTGAGGGAAGGTTTGAAAAAATACATTCGCATCACATTAGATTGTTGATGCATTTCACAAGAAGGAGACCATTAAACCTGCCCTTCTTCTTGCACCAAAGCCTCCGAGAAATGGCAGACAATGCCTGGGATGAAACAGATCAGCCGAAGAGGAAATTATCTCATGTCTCACTGATTAAATTGTTGGTAGTTGAGGAGTTAAGGCGATTGGGAAACGTCTGGGATTCATTTCTACTTACAATAGGCATTCCCAAGGATCCAAAGGGAGATTTCCCTCCACCCACAGGAAGGGTGACATCACACTGAGCAGAGGCTAAAGCAAGAAGTGTTGTGGAGGAAGGAAAGACGTTGGAGGCCTTGTCCCCCCAACAGACGATACCCCGGAAAAGGGGCAAGCCGAGGAAGAACAAGGAAGCCGAGGAGACTCGAGTCCCCAGTGAGCCACTCAAAAAGTCAGTCATTGAAGAGTTATTCATGCATGCCAATTGGCTGGAACTTGTCAAAGGTACAAGTCGAGAGAGCTGGGGAAGAAGGAGGAGAACAAACACTGAAAGCATAGATGTTCATGAGTCGTCGCAACAACTGAAGCAAGCACAACTCGCTATTGCTGAGCTATACTAGGGAAACACAAAGTTAAGACAACAGTTAGCAACGAAAACCCTCGAAGCATCAACATCACAAGGCCGCAATGGGAATGTGGTTTGGCTCAAGAGACAACTTAGGGAAGCGAAGGATACGATCATACAGCTGTGCGAAACGCATAGAGCATTGGAAGAAAGGAATGTGAAACACATCAAGGAATGGGAACCAACCATGAAGAAAGTCTGCGTGGTTCTCGCCAGCGTGTAGAAGAAGCTGAAAGGGAATGCGGTTCTGCAACGGCAAGTGATGAACCTGAAAAGGCGCAACTGGTCTCTCAGAAGAACGCTTCGGGTATCAAAATTGCAGACGAGACTAGAAGCATGATTAACTGACTTCATTTTTTGTCTTCTCAGACGTGGTGCGGATTTTGTTTCCCCACATCATGTTTCCTACCGGGAGGTAGGGCCTCTGACAGATACCCGCGCGGAAAACATATGACGTGCATCGATGGAATATCATCCATTGCAAAGTACATGTGTACATTGGACGTGCGACGGTTTGAAGAAAGACATTTTTCCCTAGCTGGGATCATCATTTTGGTTGAAGAAAGACATTTTTCCCTAGCTGGGATCATCATTTTGGAGGCACCTGCAACGGTCTGCCAGTGACTCACCATATGAACGCATCGACAAACAATCACGCAGCAAAAATCAAAGCCGTTACAATAAGTGGCAAGAGTTTGATAGAGCACTTGATCGTCTAGATACCCCATCAAAGGATAGCATCGACACATCACTCTCTAACGACGAGATCTTGTTGATGACTGGATCGTCGTGGCAAAGACGAGTGGCTATGATGCGACCAAGTACACTCAGTTTCTATTTTTAGTAAAAGGCCATACGAAGAGTCATCTGACAGAGAGTAGTCAGAACCTAACTTCCAGGGATAGTAGTTAGAGCACAGGGTAGCCCGAGTGGCACACCTTTGTCTATATATTCCATCTTTTCAATGTAAGTCGGGTT
>CBVK0103425589.1:1511-12420 GCA_900067695.1 Picea abies | reverse complement strand
GGGTAACGTGATTTTATGAGATTTTCAAATTGTTTGAAGTGCAATCAATTCTACATGCTATTGGTTTGCTTATTCCCCTAGGGCGTCATTTGTTTCCAAGTAACTCTTATTACTGTTATAAATTGAAGCTACAACCATTAAGGTTGCAACAAATCACTTTAAAGCTTTAATTTTACTGTCATTTCAACCATCAAAATTTGCTAGAAGGTTGCCATAATTAATCTACTAGTTGTTGTGCCTCTTTTGGGTGTTTTACTTGCAAGTTTCAGTGGTTGGAATTTTCTGTTGTAAAAATTGTTTGCTACAGCCACAAGGCTGCAATAATATCTCTTCAATACTTGTACTTAACAACCTTTAATTGTTGCTAAAGTCTTGTGCTATCATACTTGAGTTTCACTAGTAATTGTTTGTCAATCTCTTATATATTCTCTTGGACTTTGGTGACTTGTATAAAAACTATTTTTATCATTTCATTGCTAATTACATCATTATATATTGCTGCTAATTGGGACAACAAGTTTTACTTGCTTGTCCATTAGGTTATTATGCTTGTATCTTGTGTTTTCTTGTGTCTTGGGCAGGTACAACAACTCTCCACGGGTACTCGAGCACTTGGAAAACCTTGACCATCTTTGAGACTCATTTCCGAGCCATCCTCCACTTAGTAGTTTGACCTATAGGGGCTTGACTTCCATAACCTCACTTTCCATCTTATTTGCCCCTAGGGTCACTCGAGATTCCCCCCTTATTTTGGACTTATCCTTCACTAAATAGAGGGGAGGGTTTATCTAAGGTGATAGTGGGTAGACTCTCCCACCATTATTTCCATCCCATGGATTGGGTCAGGCTTTTCCCTACCTACAGTTTGTGCGATAACAAGGTCGTCACTACACAACGACCTGCCTCTATGGTCTACCACTCTGCCATCGAGGCTTGCCACCATACCGCCATGGACTGCCACCATGCCACTAACCTACCACCATGGACCTACCACCGTGGAAGTCCACATCATCACTGCCATGTCACTTGACACGTGGCCTCCACATCACCACTGACGTCATGTACGAAAAATCCCCAAATTTCCTAAAATTCCTAATTTCTCAAAATTTTCAAGAATGCCTTATTTCGAAATGTTAGCCAAGGCCACCATGGAATTCTACAATTAAGATTTCGTTGGCCGGTTTCAATTCTACTAATGGCTAATTATCGCCATGCTCAACCCCTCGACATTACTTTGGCTCGGTCTCTACACAAAACGACCTATAAAACGACCCATATGGCCCAACCGCTGTAACCTCTATATATGATACCAATCTGTGACATACCCAGACCACTAGTCTGGGCCACATCATTGCGGAATAACTCTGAATACCAATCTATCATGTACCCACTGCTCGGGTACTTGTAAATTCACCTTCTTAGGAAAATTCGAATTTATGTTACCAATCTTTAATTAATCAAGAAACATGAAACTAAAGCATGCAATTAACAAGAACATGCTAAAGCATAAAAGAAATGATCAACATGCCATGCGCAACATTAACAAGAAGCATGCAAAACATAATTACATCTCAGAGATGATAAATACATAACAAAATATAAAATGAAAGAAAACACAAAGAACACTTATCTTTTCAAATAAACTTTCACCAACTTGTTGCAGACGTTCCACCCAATCATAGACACTATTGTTATAGCTCTCAACAGCAGGTTTCCACTAAGCTAGGGCTATGAATCCACAAGAACAGGTTCTAGGCCAACTCTAACACACCCAACTAGCTATCAAGCTTTGATAGTTTTCCCAACCACACAACCATCCTAGTTTACCAACTCTCTTCCCCTTGATCCTGTACAACCCAAAGAAATGAACCTCTTTCTTTGCAATGTAGTGCCTCGGGCTGTTCCACTTCTTTTCCAGGGTTCTATTGCTACTGGTAAGAAAATATCGATGTTGGAAACTCCAAGGATTCTTAGATGTGGACAACTATTTCACAACTTCCATCAATCTCATGCCCCTAGGCATCCATTCCTTTTTCGAATAATCAACAATTACTTACAACCAACAAGCAATGGCTCTTTCCCTCCGATTATTCGTCTCCCATGCCTAGACCAAGAGAAAGAATGAATGAGGAATGAATAACAAAATAAAATGAGGAACTATGAATGATGAACCCCCAAATAGTCCAACATAGGGGTTTATATAATTACACAGAATAAAGAACCACGTGGCCTTTCCCCAAGAAACTCATGTAATGATCAGGTTTTCCAACTAAATCCAAGATGGGTAAATCAAATATAGTAAAAAGACTTAGCCCCTTTAGCCCCCCCCTCTCGTGGAATCATAGCCCCCTATCTATGTCCTTGTTTGTCTTACAACCAATGCCATATTCTATTAATATATTCAAAGTATTACATTTCTAGGCACTCTGGCCTTTCAACTTTATAGCCTCTCCGACCTTTCATGGATAAACAAAATACATCATTAATCTAAGGACTCAAAACTAGGGCATGTTAACACATGGAATGTTCAAGAGTCAAGCTTTCACTCATTTCTAAATTTTTGTTAGCCTGGTCTCAAAAAGACACCATTGGTCTTTGTTAGTCATGTGATCAGTCCTTCCTATATTAGTCATTTGTTTGAAGTCTTAGATTTGAGTCATAAGGTCATGGTTCTTAAAGTCTTGAGTAATGTTTTATACCAATAAATCATGGTTTTGGTTTCATCCTAAGTTTAGGAAGCTAATCAAAATCATGTACAAGAGTCTTCATATCATTATGTTGGTGGTCATTATTTGTAAAGAGGGAAGGTATTGGTCTTATCTGCATGTTTTGAATATTTGTAAAGAGGGAAGGTATTGGTCTTATCTGCATGTTTTGAAGGTCACTATCAAGTGTTATGACCCAAACAAGTGTGAAAAGGTCTTAAAATGTTTACCCAACCACCTAAAGTGTCTTTCATTATGGTCTAATCAAAATGCTAGTGTTGGAAGAATTGAAGAAGACCAATACTGATTGGGATGCTTTTCTAATTGCATCATACTTTCAGCCAGATGTTGCTCATACACCGCAATCAAAGAGACAAACACCTATATCTGTTGAAAATATTGTGCATATGGAGTCCAATAAAAAGAGGAAAATTGCTAAAAAGGATAATATCTCCATACACCGCAATCAAAGAGACAAACACCTATATCTGTTGAAAATATTGTGCATATGGAGTCCAATAAAAAGAGGAAAATTGCTAAAAAGGATAATATCTCTCAGTCTACTGATAAGATAAGTGAAGGTCCTTCACAATCTCATGATGGAGAAACTTCTCTACTGGCAGAGCCTTCACCTATGGAGACATCCTCTAGCAAATCAAGGAGCTTAAAGGGAAAGAAACTTGTATTTTCTCCACATGTTGTTGCAGAAGTTGTTAAGCCTAGAAGACCACTCACAATATCAACAACAAAGAAACATGTCTCTGTGGAGGAGGGTACTTCCAGAGCATCAGCTCAAAAAACAGTCAAAACTCAACCTCTTAAACAACCAATAGAAATCATTGAGATCCTCAACCTCTTAAACAACCAATAGAAATCATTGAGATCAAGTCTCCTTCTGATGAGAAGGATCCCACTTTCAAAAGGCTTAGGAAATAACTGAAAGATGTAAGGGATAATAATGAACAGTTGAAATTGGAACCCACTAGAGCACAACGTCATGCAGGAGGAGCAAGCGACACCCATTCAATGCAATGGTTTCAACGGCTAGGGTTTAGCCCTGACCGCTCTACTCGTGGTCACCGTGCATGTGCAGGGTTCGTTTGCAGGTTCTTCTCCAGCAATGGTGGTGTCTTCTCCCATCGGTGCTCCTTGCCTCAGATCCTCTACTCCAAGCCTCAGATCTACCCAGTCTGATCCCTCTGATGGGCCGTCGGGGAGCCTTTTCAAGGGCTCTCCCTCTGGTTCTACTACCTTCCATGGCAGCTCCTTCCATGATGTCGTCAAGAGGAATTTAAATCCTTTGTCTTGTTTGGTGCAAGAGGCTCCAACCCCTTCCATCTCTTTGAGTAAGGACCCTATTTCCAAAGTAGCTCGCCTCAACTCTATGACACTCATATGTCGTTTTAATGGCCTTTGGCCTCATCTTGTTAATCTTCACGATTGGATTCCGAGATGTCGGTTGCCAATTTTGAAAGGTGATGTTTTCATTCACCCCTGTGCTCAAGGATTTTTCATTGTTGAGTTTGATCTTCAAGAAGATAGAGATTTGATCTTTAGTTCCGACCCTTGGTTATGGGGTAGCTTGGGTTTATGTATGAAGCCCTAGTCTCCTTCTTTTGATCCTTCGAAAGATTCGTTATCTTCAATCCAATAATAATAAGAATGCTCTTCGCAGTTACATTATTTCAACATTCAAAAGATTCGTTGTCTTTAGCCCATGTTTGGGTTAGGCTCCCAAACTTGCCCTTGCATCTTTGGGGCTTATCCTCTCTCCATTCCATCGTTAATGCTTTAGGAAGGTTCCATTTCAGATGCCCTGAAACAAAAAAATACAGCATCTGCACGTTTGCTCGGATCTGTGTAGAAATGGATTTCAGCAAAGGGTTTCTGGCCAAAATCATCTTGATAGGGAATAACTACTCGTGGACTCAAAATTTGGATTATGAAAAAATTGCTTTACGGGGCCAATGGTGATCATGTTTCTATGGTAATTGACATTGGATATGTCATTTTAATTCATAAATATTTAAATTACACTTCGATTGAAGGATAAACTAACTTTTATATATATATATATATATATATGCCAATGGAGATCTTCGGTCTACAGTAATTGGCAATGGATTAGTTAGTTTATTCTTAAATTTTTATTTCCACTTCGATTGAAGGATAAATGTATTTTTGTATTATGCCAATGGAGATGGATGGGTTGATGGCATTAGATTTTTTTTCAAAAGTAGTCATAAGAATGTAACGATCAACATGTGTTCAAGGATCAATTTATGTGTATAAATGATCTATTTTAACCCACTTCCTTCTCTTCTTTTATCACCATTAAGATCCTTCCTGGTCACGCCTCCTTGGTCCACCCTTGCGCTCACTTGAAGGGCATACTTAGAGAGCCCCCAACCCTTTCAAACTGGCCTCCACTTGAAGTCCTCGAATGTGCGCCCTTGTAGCGTATATTTTTCAGAGTCTTCTTCCCATGTTTGATCTCTCTCCTTCAACGAATCTTGCATATATCTTAAAACGAGATCCCTTCCTTTAGCTTATGTCAGACATCATGCTTTCTCCTCGATTGAAGGTTCCCTCCCTTGGTGATTTCCCTGTAGTCTAGCGCCTCCATGCTAGCTCCATGAAATCTTACGCAAGATTACGTTTCGCTTAACTCACAGGATGGAAGGGAAGGATCTAGTAGTTCCATGTCTGGGTGTTTTTCCTTCCATCAATTTCATAGGGAATCTACACCTCCTTAACACCTTCCAGCTATCTTCGTGGTGGAACGACCGCGTATCACCTCCCCTACATTTTCGTGATGCCATGCATGTCGATTTCTCCTTACCCGTGTGCACACTTAGTGGCCAGTCTCGGTACAAATTCCTTTAATTTCCATGCCTCAGAGAGGTAGCCCTTACCCTGACACCTTACCCACTTATGTCTGGTTGTAGAGCGTTTAAAGCGTGTACGAGTGGTGGAGGTAGCTTAGAGAAAACCTACGATCTTCATAACTATGGCCATGAAGGGAAACCCTATCGTCTCTCTTTATAGATTATGTGCAGGTGAGATGTCCTTAAGGTCCTCATTTCATTGTCGACCTATGTTAAAACTGAGAGGCAAGTAGGGTAGCCTATATCTTTCGCTATCCTTTTTAATAAGTTGTTCTTCCTTTAATTTACATGGGAATTGTAGGATAATATTGAGTTATGGTGTATCATTTTAGAATAGTCTGGGTCTTCACCAATTTCCAATGGAGTTGTAGGTTAGGAAGTGTGTTCTTATGTTGATTTGAGATTAGTCCTCCTTGAAATACTCAACCTTTTAATTACCTTGGTGTTGGGTTATTTGACATCCTACTTAGAGTGAATTATGAAATAACTCCACCCGGTGTATACTTGGACTAAGAGGATCATCGTGACTTACCCTTACGTACCTTAAGTTTAGATATCACCATCTTGTTGGAATAATTTAATAGTATCTCCCAAGGGAGCTGCCTCATATTCTTTAGTTGTCGTGATAGTGAGAAGACTTAGTTTCAAATAAATGGACTTTTATCATTAATTTTTTATTATAATAATTTTGGGCAAGTTCAAATCTCTAGTTATGACATGTACTATTAGAGTTATAGGATCTTAAGACTTAGTGGCATGTTTAATCAATCTAATTATACTTCGACATTGCGCTTGAATTGAAATTTTGTTATCTTTGTAGAATTACTTATATTGCATAGTAATAGTACTAGTGATGGAAGATTGATTTAGATTGTGGAATATCCTGTCGTTCCATGCCTTTATCATGTTGATTTATTGTTTAATTAATAATATGACTCATCACGTTCCTCGAAAGGAATGTTGATTTATGGTTTAATTCATAATTTGATTAATCACGTGCCTTGAGAAGAATGATGATTTATTGTTTAATTATGTAATTGATTAATCGCACGCCTTGAAAATAAGATTTATGATTACTTTTGCACCATGTGATTATGTTAATGCATGTTATTATTAACGATATTCTTTACGTGTGATTTCATGCTTTAAATTAAGAACCTATGTTGATGTATGATTGATTACAAATTGTTTACTCTTGCACCATGAAGATAAAGATGACATATGATTGATTGAGTAATTGATTCTCTTGCGCCATCCAAATATTGTTGATGTATGATTGAATTAACAACTATTAAAATTGTGCCATTGAATTATTGATGCATGATGGATTTGATAACTAGATCATTAATTCAGCATTTAATATCATTGATGCATTGTTGATTTAGAACTAGATTACTTTTGCGCTACAAATTATTGTTGATGTAAGACTGATATCTAGACTGGAGTTATGAGTTGTGATTGATTAATGGATTTAGAAACCTCTGTGTTCCTTAGAACAATCACCAGCCTTGAGACCTTAAGTGGTCAAAATCAATTGGATGAATCTTGGGCTCTCTCTTGTTGATTAGGAGGTTCCTACTTGATGAGATTTCTATTATATGTGTTTCAGAATTGCCTGACGTAACCTGATGCGTGTATTTCACATCTTCTGCCAAGTCTTCCATCTTTCCATTAATATTCTAAATGATGATCTGAGACTATTCAAGCCTTGTTTGCTGGTGTATATTTTGTGGAAGTTTTGTGTTGATGTTTTAAACCGAGTTTCTCATCCATTCGCTAGACATTGAACTAAACTCTTATCTTTTACAAATCTACAAGTTTTTGATGGTATTAGGCTCACACCTATAACAATCTAGGTGAGACTTCTAGTACTAATAGGGTATTACACAAAGTAATCCATTTAGACTTCTCGATCTGCTCATGCACAAAGCAAACATGGGTATTTTGTTTTCATATTCTCATATATACTTTAATGGAACATTGGTAGTTTAGATTTGTCACCCCAAGTACAATATAAATGTCCATATAATGAAAACTAAGAATCTCTCTAAATGGTTTCTTTACTCATTCTTTCTAGATCAACCACTTCTAGTTTCTCAGTGCTTATTTATTTGTATTCTCAATAATGTAAACTACATTCCTTCATTGTTATTGCTTTGCGAAATTAGGTCGAGAAAGATATCAATTCTATGTAGAATTTCATTAAAATACTTACCATCATTGGTGTGCCCCAATGTTATGGAATCATTGCAATATTTGTCTTTTATGGAATGTTGCATTGGGATGGAAATATGAAAAGTCTACCAAATGATAGTAACCATATGTAGTTCCACTTCTATAACATGATTCTCATGTGGATCTATGCAAAGGACTAAAAAACGATAAAAGCTAAATTCTCACCATGGATTTACGTAGGAGGATTAAAGCTCCTCTAGCCTGGACTTTACTTTCCCTATCGGCTTGATGACACTACAATGTAGATAGCAAAAATAAATTCTCACCATGGATTTACGTAGGAGGATTAAAGCTCCTCTAGCCTGGACTTTACTTTCCCTATCGGCTTGATGACACTACAATGTAGATAGCAAAAACTCCTATGGCCTTGCAATGTTTACATCCCTTAATTCACTTTTCTATTCCATTAACCCATTTTGGGGGCATGCTAGTAACTGATTGTTTCTCGTTCAAGTTGGGGGTTCAACTTTTAAAGAGGTGGTGGAAGGATTTGGTTTGGTTATATTAATGTTTATGTTCCAATATAAGTTAACATATAGCTACAAATGGCCAAGCACGATCCCACCAATAAATATGAGACTCACTTCAATCAAAGCTCGATACATGGCTTTATTGACTTCAAGTGATATGAAAATTGCCATTGGATCTTAGGAAGGCCATGTTCTCTTAGACAATAGTGCATGCAGGTTTGGTCGTTGGCCAACTCCTTTGTCATTTGTGTGTGACCCAGCTTGTATATTCTTATTATGACTATAATGAGGTTATCAAGCATATTCCATGGCTTTGCAAAAATGTTGAAGTTTCCTAGGAATTGGTGGAGAGCATGCATAAGTTAGACATTTATTTGCAGTGATGCTTGATGCCAAACGAGTATGAAGAATTGATTCTACAATGCCATGACAAGCTTCTAGGGTGGAAGTTTTATTCCATCTCTAAAAGAGTTAGAGTACATTTGTACTCATGTATGAGGAGTAAAACATTTCCTTTACTTGGTTTGAGAAGGTGTTTATCATGGTCAATCTATGCATGCAAATCTAGGCATAAGTGGCTAAATGCTCTTTGGATTTTGAGCATTTATGAAAAGGTTTTAGGGTATTGTGGTGGCCCCTTATACCACAAGTAGTGTGTTGCTGGAAAAATCTAGATTACAGTAGCCAATACCTTATAGGGATTTCAACATCACAAGCTTTGTCATTTGGGCATGTGGGCAAGTGCTTGAGTGAAGGGAGCAAAAGTAGAGCTATCCTTGTGGTCAACACGATGAAGCTCCTTAGCTACCTCTAAACAAGAATGTGCCTTGCATCTCATTGCCCATTTTTTAGGTGATCAAGTTATCAAGGAAGCAAAATGAAGATGAATTGAGGCCATTAGTGATGAGCCACCTCACACCACTCATTGGCTTAAGATCAATAATTATGACATAAACCCCTTTACAACAATTACATTTGGTTGTGTTAGCACATAGGATGTATAGGGGTCAAATTTTCTAAGCTTCTAGGTTTGAGTCACATGGTCTTTTTACTTTAGTTTTTTTGAGTCATGCCTATGTCAATAAATTATGTTTTGATTGTTTCGTGAGTCAATAAAACTAACCATAGTCCATGTGAGAGTCTTGGTGTCATGATAGTGGTCATCATCATTAAAGAAAAAGGGGAAAGTGTTGGTCACACTTTTGGTTTAAAGCTCATCATTATCAAGTGTTGTGTCTCAAAAGGGTGTACAAAGGGTTCTCAAAAGGGTGTACAAAGGGTTTTCATGTCGTATCTAACCATTTGGGGGTCAATTCATATGTCAAGTCAAGTTGCTGCAAACTCTCCTAAAAGTTCGCAGCATATCAAGAAAGGTACATTATGCACTAATCACATACCATTATTCATTGGAAACGTGGCAATTGATATCTTATTGTTTTCAGTACCATTTATTTATCATTTTCTTCAAATCCGTTTCAAGAAGCAGGTATATCATTTTGAATAAAGCGCGCTGCAAATTGGTTTGAGTTATGGCACTACAAATTTCCTGTAGCAGTTGAAGGCAGATTAAAGGCTTCTAGAGAACTGTCAATTTAGTTCATGGGACAACAACTCAACTTCAGATATACCAAGTACCATGTTAATGATCAAATGCATTGTCTGAAGGTTTATCATAATTGGACTCTAGTTGCTGTAATTTTTCCTGCGCGATGCAAACTTCTTTCACTTGGTCAAATCCTATAGTATTTGTATCTTAAGCCTTTGCAGAACCAAATTTTTTGTTTTATACCAATAAGATCAATTGCAGCCATTTATTTATCTTAAGCCTTTGCAGAACCAAGTTTTTTGTTTTATACCAATAAGATCAATTGCAGCCATTTATTACAGCCATGACCCTATCCATTGCATTTCTTGTTAGTGCTACAAACTGTATTCATTGAAGACGCTGCGAATCCTCTGTTTTCTCACTTGACAAAACCCTCGTTGACTGTGTTTTCACTCATGTCCGAGATATCATCTTTTTCAAAATCATATTCCTTTTCCAGACTTGTGGATTTGCAAACCTCTTTGATTGAACCTTAGTCTAAGATTCATTCTCTACAAACTTCAATGTGTGCTGCAAACTGAAAAAATCGCGCTACGAATCCTCTGTTTCACACAGATTGCCACAAACTTTTGCCTGATTAAAGTCCCATCTAATTTCAGATTATTGTTCTCTCCTCTCATCTCCTAGTTGCAATCTTTTCATCCTTGCATTGTTGCTATGCATGAATACGTTATTCAGTAAACCCTAAATTGTGCAAAATCAAATAAAAAACCCTAAATATTCTCATTTTTATCATACATTTGGTAACATCTGTTATTAAAAGCGAAAGGGGTTTTAAAAAAAACTATCATGGACAATCAACAAAGTAAGAAGGTTCACAAAGGGGGAGAAATTGTCAGGGCTAATCCCCATGACCTGCAGCTTATAAATTCTGAACCATTTTTTAAAGAAACATTTTAGAGAGTGGGTTGCTTGGTTTTTGTGAGAAGATGCAAGGAGGACATCCCAAGGTTGTTAAGCAATTTGCACTCAATTTCAGTGGGACAAAGACTAAGGTGGGTGCAT
>CBVK0103425578.1:0-12245 GCA_900067695.1 Picea abies | reverse complement strand
AAGTTGAAAAATGTTTTTAAATTGTACTTGATATTGATTCACCCCCCTCTAAGTATCAACAACTCGTTGTAACTTCTTGTTCTTTCTCTCACAATATCCTCTCTCAGAATACAATATTCACAATGATACACAACCACAATACAATTTCCTCATAAAATAGGGTTGCACTCTAGGGGAAAAAACCCTAACATAAATTCTATCGTCATATCTGCGACCTTATAATGAACGGTTCATATTTACTATGAAATTGTAATATACATTTATAAGACAATGTTTCCTTCAGGGGCTTCACCCCTGAACCCCAATTGAGGGCCTGCTTGCCCCCAGATCCTCGGCTAGGGAAATGAGCCCCTTGGACCCCGCAAGAGATCAAGCCCCCCTTGTAACCCCCCATGTGGAGGAGTGTACAATAATCCACAGTGTACAACCTTCATGGGGTATAAACACGACTGAAAACAAAGACTCGCCAAGATGGTGTGGTATGATTATGAGATTATTTATAATAAGGTTAAATAAAATGTGGTGGTTGATGTTTTATCCTTGCAACTTGAGGAGGATGGATCCTTCTTTGACTTATCTTTACCTATTACAAGTTGAATGGATAACAAATGAAACTTTAGTTCAAATCATCCAGGGGATTTAGGAAGATCCAAACTCTAATAAAGGGTATACATGGAAACAATATGCATTGAGGAATAAAGAGTGCATTGTTCTGGTAAACAATTCTACTTTAAAAGAAAGGGTCTTAGCTAAATTGCATTCATCACCTATAATACATCACTATGCATTTTATAAAACCTACAAAAGAGATAATAATTCATTCTTTTAGGAAGGAATTAAAACAAACATCCAATATTTTGTAGCAACTTATGACATTGTCCAGAGATACAAGGGTGAGACAGTGAAGATGCCAAGTGAATTGTAATTATTAACGATTCCAAACACATGTATGGATGGACATATATATGGATTTTATTGTGGGATTCCCAAGAGTGGGTAATAAATTAGTGATCATGGTGGTAGTTGGCCATCTTTCCAAATATGCTCATTCTTGTGCCTTATCACACCCATTTACCCCCTCATTTGATCATGTCTTCATAAAGCAAAATTTTCAATTACACGACATGCCCACTTTCATTTTTTTATATCAGGTCCCTACCCTCACCAACACATTTTGGTAGGAGTTGTTTAAAATTCAGAGTACCCAGTTGGACATGAGAACTACATATCATCCCCAAATAGATGGTCAAACCAAAGTGGTCAATAAGTGATTATAAACCTATTTTTCATGTTTTTCTTATGAGAAACCACACCGATAGGAATAAAGGATTCCCCTTGTAGAATGGTGGTAAAATAATACTTATCATAGAGCTACCAAAGTGACACCATATGAAGTTTTTTGTGGCCAAAAACCCTTGTCAGTGACTTCCTATTTACCAAGCACCTCTAATATTTAGGTCATCGATAACTCACTTCAATATAGAGAAGCCATTCTCCACACACTTGAAGACAATTGGTTATGTTTCAAAATAGAATGAAACAAAAAGTAGACCAACATTTGTCTAGAGGTTCTTTTACAGAAGCGGATCAAGCATTTATTCACCTTCAACCCTATAAACAAACATCAATCAAAGACAAAACACCCTAGAAATTAGCACATGATCTAAGAAGTACTAATCTATTGGAAATATATACATCCTGAAGATAACACATTGGAACTAATAACTATTCTACAATAATTTCCTCATCTCTGGCCTTGAGGACGAATCTAATTTTTAAGGGGGAGGGCATGTTAGGGTCCTACCCTAACCTCCCTTCTTTAGGCTACCTAATAGTTAAAAAATTGATGTATGCATCCATCCTTTTTTAATAAGTCCCATTAAATAGTTGTAGATATTTATTTAATATAAAAGAGTCCACTTTATAAGGCCCAGTAGGTAGTTGTTACCTGTTAATGATGGGACCACAAGTAGTTAGGGTTTTTCTATTGAGATTATTTTTAAAGAGATGGGAGGATATGGAATATTTTTTCGTGTGTTGTTGTATTTGGATATTTTCTCAATGAAAGGTTTCCCCACCTTAGGAGGCAAGTGAACATTGTTTTCTTTCTTCTATTTATCATAATACAAGGGAATATTTCACATATTTAATTTTATGTGTCTCTTGTATCTAGTTTTCTACAATTACATTATCTATATACCTAGTTATGTTTCAAGTTTTAGTATTAAGGAATACTATAGTTACCTCACCCTCTCACTGGATACAAGTTGTTTCTCAAATTCAATAGAAAGACTTCAACCTTCATGTCATCTCTTCTCCTCTTGTGGTTTGATTCATGGCTTCCTTGGCTCCCTTCTCCACTTCATTTGTTCAAATACATTCCTCTCATGTCTCTTATATGTCCTTAGGGTGTGCCTCAACTAAAGGGTTCACATTACCGAGGCCCTCTCCAAGTTCTATCTTGAGCTTACTTAATCTCTTTCCCCCTTTCTTTCCTTTAACCTTTTCAACATTCCCTTTATCAAGGAATATAAGGATAACACTATCAACCCATTCTTTATCAATATTTGTTACACTGACTTCATGATCAAACAAGTCGTTGTTGACCCCAGATCCATCCTCAATATATCAATGGATCATGTCTTCCATGGTCTTGGTGCTACATGTTTCTCTTCTACTCCTTGGACCTCTAGGGTTTCACCAAATATGAGACAGAGCCTCTTAGGGATATTGAAATTCCCTTATCCCTTATCCCTAAGACCATGAACACCCATATTTTAGTACTCCCAAGAGACTTGGAGTATAACACCCTCTTTATATACCCTTGTTTAGATTCAATGATAGTTGAAAAAAACTCCCAAGTGAGGTCACCAAACTATATCACAATGGTTAGAGTAAAGCACCATGAAACCACACAATTGGCCCAACCACCACCTCTAGAGAGGAGGGAAGCGGAGTTTCCATTTTCTTGTTGAGGAAAAACAAGATCAAAAGGAGAATGGTGAGAGGAGAGAGGGAAAACCACTAGATTACTTATTAATCCTATCGAATGTTACATCAAATCATGGTTATTTTTAAAGGGTATTTTGATTAAGTCTCCAAGGGTTTTAATACAACTAGGAAAATAAATAAAAACTAGAAAGCAAAGTAGATTGATCTCTTAGTTAAAGTATGTGAACTAGATAATAATGAAAGAAAGTGAAATCAATGTGAAAGTGAAATAAAGGAGAGATGCCACCTAGGCAATGATGCATTGAAACACATATTGAATAAAAACTAACAATTGATCCTCCAATAGCCCTTTAAATCGCTAATACCCTCCTTGTGATGCACCTAGAAAATTGCCTCCAAAATAATTCAATTTATATCACGAAGATCCTCCTTGTGATGTACCTAAAAAACTAGATATATCATGCAAAGAATAAAAATGTATTACCAAGTAATGGAAGATCAAGTATGTCCTTAGTTATGACATTTTCTCTCTATAGCCAGTGTGTTGAGAGATCTCTTTGGAAAGAGATTGAAGAATATTGAGAATTCCATGGGAAAAAACCATGATCCAAGCCAACTAAAGAGATACGAGGATAGAACCATACCAAAAGAGAAGAATAAATAGTGAGGGGAAACCATAAGAGGGGTGATGGGGAGACAATTATCCTAGGGATCACGAGATATTGAGAAGAAAAGTGGGGGTCTTGCATCATAAATATAGTAGAGTAATGGATTTGTTTGAAAAAAATATTGGAAATAAAACAATACGAAAATATGGCTACTTATAGTCAAGAGAACCACATAGGGGGGTTCAAAAAATATCCATTGACTGAAAATAAAGCTTCTTAACTACTCATTCATGCACTTAACCAATGAATTTTCAAGTCTTGAGGCCCATAAGTAGGTTTTTCATTGAGAAGGTGTTATTTGGTTTATAGATCCATAAGAGGCATGTGTTAATGTGTCTTTATAACCCATGGATGATGTTGGTGTGCAGTGGGAAGACCCAAGGTTCAACGTGAATTTACCAACAAAACCCTCAAATACCGACCCTTTTGACATCACTCGCAAGTAGGTGAAGTCTCACCTGAGGCATATATGGGAACATGAGGAACCCGACTTTCACAGTGATGAAGGGATGGGAGGTAGTCCTTATAAACATACTACCTAGCTCTTATTCAAGATTCCTTATATCATGTGCACAAAAATGTAGTAACAAGTAACATATTCATAATAATGAAACATATATCATATGACGCAATAAATAGAACATCAAACACATCATAACACATAGACACCATGATTAACGTGGTTCACCCAAGATGGGATACGTCCACACTAGTCGACTTCTTATTATATTATTCAGAACTTCCATTACAAAATATGCACATTGCACTCATACATTATGTCTCATACAAAATGTCCTTGTTGTTCTCCTATTTTCCTATTCATTATCTATCCCTCTATTCCTCTATCTCTTCATCGCTCCTATCTCTTTTGTCACACTTTCCACTTTTCTCACCCCCTCTATGCCAAAATCCTTACATATTTATACAATTACAATGGGGCTTAGCCCATATCGATGGACCCAAAATGCCTAACGACTTCTAACAATATTCCTTATTTTCTGCGCACTCATCTCTGCATGCGAAAGTGCGCTAACTATCTTTCCTTATTTTTTTCACGTTGATGTTGCTCTGTTCATGCAGGTTTCTCCTGCATAGTTCCCAAAAACAGTCCCCAAAATATTGTCCCAATAGGCTCCCAACAGTCACATGTGGCTTGTCCCAAGCCACTCAGTCCTTCCGCTACGCTTTTTGGCACATCGCAACGAACTTCTAAAAATTTTCCTTCGCGGTTGCGACCTTCTCTCTTACATGTGCTTCTTGCACCAAAATACTCTCTATTTTATGTGCAATAATGGGGTTTTCAATTTCTCTGTGTTGTCTTTCACTGCTTACTTTACTATGCCTTGTGCAACCACAAGTTCTTTTGTCACTCAAAATACTCCCTCATGCGTCGTCTCAAGATTCTATGAAAGAGTCTATTGTTTATCTCTTATTCGATTTATCTCAAGGTACAACTTCCTATTCTCAACTGTTGCAACCATTCATATTGTTGTTGGAAAAGTGCTTATTTTTTCTTTGAAATTCTACGCCTTCTCCCATGTAGCCTATAATCTATGTTCTATTGCTTGTAACTCTTCATCCTCCAACAATTGAGTCCACACTTGTGTGCTCTCTTGATATAACTTTGTGCATTCCTCATCCAAACTCCTAATACCCTCCAGTGTTGTCATGGTTGTCTTCTCACATTGCTTTGTTTCTTCTGGTGGGGTACTTGGCATTGTGCGAGCTTCCAAATTGACTATATTTTTGTGGAAGCTCTGAATGTATTTTCTTATCTTTACCACTTTCTCTTATAAGGGAGTATCCACTTACATTGGTACCTCTGGGATTTTCCTGTATACCTCCTACACTTCCTGTTGCAACCTTGTTGTTGTTGGACAGTTGGCTTTCATTGATGTCAACCCTTGGATATTGATGTCAACCATGGAAGAAGTTCGTAAGCCCTGGAGATATGGTTGATATTGATGGTGAGTTAGTTGTCATTTATGGGGTGTTTGATGTCAGCAGATGTGTTGGGTGCATTTGATGAAGTCTACATGAAGCCTCAGAGGTGTAGTTATGGTACTCAAATATTGGTTGAGGAATATGGAAATGAAGGACAATGTAAATGTAGGTAAGGCACTCATATATGGATATTTCTTTTCATTTCATTTCTGGTGATACGTGGTACACCACATGGTTTCTCACAGTTAGGGAGATATGGCCTTGTGAACTTGGAATCCCAAAAGATAGGTTAATAAGCCCCTAATTGACTACAATATGGGTTAAGAATCCCTTAATTTGTTGCAAGTCATTAATGAAAAGGTAAAGTGGTTGTAACAATAAAGTTCAAGAATCCCTAAAGTTAAGGAAAGAGGTTACTTAGAAAAATTATATATACACCTCAAGAAGTCACACATAAGTACATTCACACACACATTCTACTGAATATATTATTTGTGAGTAAGTGATTATTATCTGAGTTAACCAAGGATATCTAAGGTGAATTTTAGAGGGATGATGAAGTAAAGAAGGACAAAATTCAAGGGAGGATGAAGTCTTGTGATGATGTTTTCTAAGTTATGTTATTTAAAGGTCATATTACCATGTTCGCTATAACTTTTTATCTAGAATGATTCAGACAGAAAAAAAAATTGGAGAAGGTTAAGAAGACATGTCAAGGTATTGATGGTAAAAATTTCAACTTCTGTGTTGTTGTATTTTCTGAGATACACTCTGTGGAAAATAGGGTTTTTGGCTAGTCCCAAAACTAGTCTCATATAGGTTTTCTGGGTAAAACGAACATAAATTCTTCATCGAGGATCCAAATTCAGTGAGACCAAATGAATTGAATAGAGTATAGTCCATAGTATTTTTTTTATGATTTTCAGATCTAGAAATAAAATATTCCACACGCGGCAGGCTCTACACATTCTCTCTCTAGAATAAGCTTGAATTCAGCAAGGTTTGCAATTTTTTCTATAACTCCTTTTCTAGGATGTTCCAAGCAGTGAAAATTGGAGGAATTGTAGAGAAGATATTGAACAATATTGGGTACAAGTTTCAAACTTTTTTTCATTACAAGTATAGAGTTATGCTTGTTGCAACTTAGGGTTTGTGACTAATCCAAAAACTAGTCTCATGAGACTAAGGTAAAGTTTGATGAAGATGTTATTCTCTTGTTGTTGAAGTTGAGGAAGGTTTGCAAGTATGTGATCACATACACCAGGTATGTTATAGATTTATTGGTATGTTTATATGCATTTTTGTGGGTTACATGTTCATCATGTTATGGTGCATGCTAGAGGAAAGTCTTTGGTATAATGTTGAGGCATTAGCACATGCTTGAGGCATATATTAGGTGCATGGTTGAGGCATATACTTGGTATATGAAGAGAAGAGGAGAGTTGTAGCAGAGAGTTGTAGAGAAGAACCCATGTACATAAGTTCTGAATTAATATATGAAGCTTTCATTTAGACTCATGGTGTTATGATGTTTTCTGTGTATACATGTTGAATGGTCTGCTTACAGTTTCTTACTCCCTCTGTCATGCATTTGTTATTGTGATGTGTGTGAATGTATGGTTTCATGTTGAATGTTTGAAATCTGAGAGAGAAAGAGAATCAGTTTCAGTTGTTTCTCTTCTTGAGCGAGAGTTCTTGCAAGGAAGTGCAGTGAAAGTGTCTGCAAGGTGTGCGTTGACAAGGTTCAGAGTTTATCTCTTAAATTTTAGGAGGGATACCGTGGTTCTCATTCTAGAAGAAGTGAAAGTGAAGCACAGGAGCCATGCAAGGCATGCGCAGGCTAGTTGAGTCCTTAGAAGTTGTTAACTAAAGTGGAAGAGAGAAAGACTATTATTGTGGAGAAAGTGTACAGAGTCGTGAATTCAAATACCTAGAAGTATTTGAAGGTCTACCGCAAAGAGTGTGTGCAGGAGTTTTTTTGTGACTTGAAGTTGTCATAGGAAAGCTTAGAAGGGTTAAACACCTTTGAAGTGTTCAAAGGGGGGAGTCGAAGTCATTTCACAGGATTTGTGATTCCAGTATAAGAACGTTGGTTCATTTCGAAGGAGCTGTCAAGGAAGTAATCGAGTGGTTGGAATTCTCTGAGGAGAACTCCCAAAGTGACGAGAACCGTAAGATCCATAGAAGTTGCAAGGTGGATAAGGAGGGACGAATCCATCACTCTAGTAACAGTAGTCAACATGGACTGTTGATCATGATCTGCTTGAGTGTTAGATTATTTCGGGACTTGGAATACCAAAAGTCACGAGGACAAGGAGCTTGGGCCCTTGCATTTAGAATTTTGAAGTTACAAGATCCAGGACATTGTGAAGTGGTATTTCGACATTTCAGGAATCGGGATTTCGGCATTCCCGTTGACAAAAAATTTTGGCACTTCACATGAGAACCCCTGAAATTGCTAAACACGAAATAGTGTGAAGTGGCGTTTCGACAATTCTGTGTTTCGAGGTTCAGGAACCCGAGAGGACAGTGTTCTAGGATCGAGAGTCTTGGACTCCCGGTACCCAAAAATCCAAAATCACGTGGGCCATGAGATTGAAGGGAGGCTTATAGCTGTTGATTCTATTGGAGATATTGTTTCGAAGTTTGGGTTTTGTGGAGGTTAGGGAGCCAGAAGCCTTACATCAGGACTCGCGAAATCGCGAAGTCTGAAACCCCGAAAAGGTAAAACATTCCGATAAAAGTCAATCTTTTGCTGAACGTTTTGGGTTTTGGAATTTCGACAGTTGTGAATACAAGAGGTCGGGATTCCTTGTTCTAGAACTCCCAAAGTCGCGAAATGCGATATAGCTGTGTAGGAGGACGCGACCAAGAATTTCGGGAAAATCGACATTTCAGGTTTTGGAAGGTGGAAAGTTCAAGAACCTCGACAACAGGATTCACGAAATTGTGAAACCCAAAATCTCGAAAAGAAAAGAAAAGGAAAGTTCTGATAGAGAAAAAAGGCGTGAACAATTCATTGTGGTCAGGGGAGTTGAGTGGTGCTTTATGTTGTTTCACATGTGCATACTCATAAGGACCTATGGAAAAACATCGTTGTTGTGTGTGTAAAGAATTTTCAAGAGGAATTATTTGAGCCAATCAGACTCTAAGGGGGCCGAAATTGAAAGATCATGTGCGGGCTCTGACCTGAGGGTTGGGGTGTGCGTCAATTAATTTAAATTTTATATATTTTGGATAAAAGTGGTAAAAGTTCTCATGTTGATTCACCCCCCCTCTCAATATTAAAAAAATTGGTATCAGAGCAATTTCATTCAGGAAATAGTTTAACCACTAGAGGGTAGATCATGGAGATCAAATAGTGCATACATGGATAATGGAATACCATGGTTTGATGGCCATATTGGTCAGAACTATGAGATGTGGAATATCGCAATGAAAACACTTTTACAGTAATAGGGATATGATGTTTGGAAATCAATTGTTACATGATACATCGCTACAAAGAATCCAAAAACAACAGCTAAGAAGAAATTGAAAAAGAACAAAAAAAAAAACCAATGGATTTTATCTTGGAAGGATTACCTGATTCAGTAAAAGAGAAAGTGGGAAACAAATTTCAGCTAAAGAACTTTGAGATAAGATACATGATCTCTATTTTGAGGAATCTCCCATCACAGAGCCAAAGAGTGATAAATAAGATGCTGGTACAGAACAAGAAAGATGCTCATCATGTTAGACATATTCGAAAGAAGAATATTGTGAAGAAGGTATAGTAGATCTTGAAGCAGAATACTCATTTCTCTAGATGAATTGATGAAAGAAAGAAATAAAAACAAGTCTCTTAAAGAACAATTGGTCAAGAAGAATTCTCAAGAAAGTTCCAAAGAATCCCAATAGGTCATCATGAAACTAAAATCTCGACTAGAATAAGCCATAAATATTGAAGAAACATAGAAAGTTCAAATGGAACAAAAGCAGTGTTTGGAAGCTGAAAGAAAGGAAGCAGATAAAAGAGAAAATATTTTGACAGACCATCTTTAGGAAAGAACTAAGGACTTAAATCAACTTGAAGAAAAATTTGGTCAAGAAAAAAGAAGACTTCAAAATGAAACAATCTCCTTGAAGATACAACTTGAAGAAGAAAAGTGAATAGAATAAGTCATGTGGAGTCAGATGATGAAGAAAGAAGAAGAGGTTGAGAACCTTGAAGAAGAAGTTGTCATATTGAGAGCCAAAATTGTTGAGCTCGGCAAGAATGATGAAAAGACAGAAACATCCACATCATCAGTAGAGAATGTTGAAGAGAAGCACTCCAGGTTTCTAGAAAAGAAGAATGAACAAAAGATTAAGAGTTATGCAAAAGTACTTGAAGGAAGGAATCATGGTCAGCCATAATCAAAGAAAAATGATAAATATGTTGATTAAGGTTGGTTGTCATTGATGTCAACCCTTGAAGAAATCCCGATAGCACAAAGGTTTGGGTAATGGACCCAATTTGTTTTTATGTAAATATGACTCATTATTGTCTTTTCATGGTTGATAAAAAGTACATATGGATGAACTCAAAAGTGGTCCCCTTATGGTGAAATCCCTCACGAGAAGACGCTTTGTGGATTGAGTTATCCTAGAAGTATGGTTAGAGAACCCATGATTATGTACTAACTTTGGACATAAAGTTGCAGATGGCAGGGCTTATGGAAGAAATGTTCAAGCAATAAATGCTTATGTGGCCCCACATACCATTGAATGTTACAAATTCCATAACTATGGACACATAACTTGTGTTTTTAGAAGCATGATGGATACTTATATAAAAGAGAACATTGATATAATATATAAGAAAGTATGGAAAAAAAATAAGAAGAGGTAAAGGAATATCAAATGAATGAAGGACACATAAAATTAATACTCTCAGTATTGCAATAGTAAGAGATAAAGAAAAATCTACAGGAAAAAATGAAGATGCCATATACAGGAAGGTTGAAGAAGAAATGAGAAACAAGAATAACTGGTGAATAAAGACCACATCCTGGAGATCGCAAAATTGACAGTAGTGTGAGAAAGAAAAGAAGACAAGGTGAATAAATAACAAGCCCAAGAGATTGTACTTTCAATAATTGTAGTGCAAGATCAATCCACAGGAAGAAATGAATAATTCAGAGTTCAAAGAGATGATGAGTCTACAGATGAAGAGGAATACTACTCTGCATTAGGCCTTATTCCTCCATTGTTTTGAGTCATTCGGCTCGGAGAATTCCATTAAATATGAATATTGAACAGGGGGAGTTAGTGCAATAGCTACTACAAATCAAAGAACCACCCTTTGAGTAGTTTGAAGTATTTGCAGAGACAGATTCATAGCAGTCAGATCGTTTCAGGTGTCAAGAGCTATTTGACTTTAGTAACCCAGTTCTCCTCCTAGTGCAATAGCTACTACAAATCAAAGAACCACCCTTTGAGTAGTTTGAAGTATTTGCAGAGACAGATTCATAGCAGTCAGATATCAGAAGTACATAATGACAGATGAGTTAGCATTTTGGACAGTTGAGTAGCAGAATTATGGACAACTTATGATATATGGATAGAGATGGATACTTAGTAGGTATAAAAAACTTTGGTCAAGGAAGATGCATAACAATCTATTTACAATTGGAATCAATGGAATCAATTGGAATCAGTTGGTCCAAAAAGTCAAGCAATAAAAGGAACAACATAACAGGGAAATAGAAACTATCAACAAAAGATAAATCATCAGAAGAAAATCATTGAACAATATGGTCAAGTGAATATGACAAGTGAATGGAATCAAGTAATGGATGCTTTTTATATATTTCAAAGAGTTACAAGAGGAAGCACCAATGGATAATAAGAAACACTAGAAGAGAGGAAAGGAAACATATACAAGTAGCCCTACATTGATCTACACAACATCTTGGAGAGAAGGCAAGGGAAGAGAAATCATCAGAGAAAGAGATCTAGAAAGAAAGACCAGAAGCATGTAGACAGGGGGAGACATACTTACAGGGGGAGTTAACCTCTTTCCCATGATGTGAAAGGGAGAGAAAAATAATAGATTCATGAAGATAGGGGGAGCAGCCCCAAGAAGAGATACACTTTGTCATCGATTTCAAAGGGGGAGTGTGAGAGACATTGATGAGGAGGAATGGTCATAGGGGGAGGATGAGTGTTGGAGCATCAATGTTTCCATCAATTCCAAAGGGTGATATTGTTGGATAGTTGGTTTGGAAAGTTGGTTTTCATTGATGTCAACCCTTAGAGATTGATGTCAAACCTTGAATAAGTCTTGAAGCCCTAGATATATGGTTGAGATTGATGGTTAGTTAGTTGTCATTGATGGAGTGGTTGATGTCAAAAGATGTGTTGCGTGAAGTCTACATGAAACCCCATAGATGTGGTTACGGTAACCAAATATTGGTTGAGGAATATGGACATGAAGGAAAATGTAAATGTAGGTAATACACTCATAGATGGATAGTTCTTGTCATGTCCTTTCCGGTGATAGGTGGTATGCCACGCGGTTCTTCATGATTAGGGAAATGTGGCCTTGTGAAGTTGGAAGCCCAAAATATGGGTTAAGAATCCCCTAATTGGTTGCAATATGGGTTAAGAAGCCTCTAATTGGTTGCAAGTCATTAATGAAAGGGTAAAGTGGTTGTA